>JASANB010007090.1:0-45036 GCA_030248155.1 Sabatieria punctata
TTTATAAAATGTGGCTCTTAATTTAAATACAATAACTCCTAGGTTAGGAAGCAGGGTTAAGAAGTTAGAAAAATTGAATAAATTTTGCATACTACAGTATCCGATCCAGTCTGGACCAACATAATCAGACTTTGCTAAATGAGAGTGAAGCCAAAGGCATATCAAAGCAGTGTGGAAGCTACAAGACTTAAAACAATGGTAAGATGAAGGGAAATCGGCAGTACTTTGGCTTGACAATTCAAAGTGGATCAGAAGAGGTGTGGGTGGAGGCCCAGAAGGTATCGAAGCAGTATGGAAGCTACAAGACTTAAAACAATGGTAAGATGAAGGGAAATCGGCAGTACTTTGGCTTGACAATTCAAAGTGGATCAGAAGAGGTGTGGGTGGAGGCCCAGAAGGTATCGAAGCAGTATGGAAGCTACAAGACTTAAAACAATGGTAAGATGAAGGGAAATCGGCAGTACTTTGGCTTGACAATTCAAAGTGGATCAGAAGAGGTGTGGGTGGAGGCCCAGAAGGTATCGAAGCAGTATGGAAGCTACAAGAGTTAAAATAGTGGAAAGCTGAAGGGAGATTGCCAACTTCATCTTCTTCCACTCCTGAATCGGCCGATTCTTGGGATAGTACTTCAGCAAGACGATTCAAAGTGTATCAGAAAAGATTAGGCTGGCGGCCCCCCAGGGCATATTGAAACAAAGAGTATGGAAACTACAAGAGTTAAAATAATGGAAAGCTGAAGGGAAATCGGTAGCTTCACCTTCTTCCACTCCCAAATCGGCCGATTCTTGGGATAGTACTTCGGCGAAGATCGGTGGCATGCAAATCGTGAGTGGCGGACTGGATTGTCGAAGTGGTTGTAGTACGATTTGGAAGGAAACAAATGGCAGAGGTCACCTGAAGATTTGAGGCCATTAGGAGGGTGCTAGTACTTGAGCAATTTGAATTTGGCGCACATTTATCTACTTACGACAAGTCTAGACTCATTTCCTGCTGGGGTAGTTTCGCGCCTACATGGTCGCATCGCGCCTACGTGGACGCGATCGCGCCTACGTAGGCGCGATTATGTTGATTCCCGGCCCATTCCCCCCCCCCCACCCGGCGCTGCCGCGGCGGGTTACTGTAATATTGCTGCATGTGAAACAACACAAAGCGCGCGAAGTTTAAACGACTTCACAGAGAAGTGGTAGTAAAAGCACTAAAACAGAACAACTTAAATCTCCAAGTAGTTGCAATTTTTATAAATACCGATACCCGGTATGCCAATTATTTTCAGAATATCTGCCTGCAAGTGCAAACATCCCTCCCCTTTGCTGTTATCAGGTACGGTGCAACGGCAGCTCCAGTTCGGTTCCCATTTACGTATTTACCGTCACCGACTTTTGGAGGCCTGGGTTGGGTCTGGGCCTGACAATTTTTCAAATATAAAAGTACCCCTAGAGACGCATCAGTATAGGCACGCTCTGGAGGGCCTGTTTTCCAAACATAAAAGTACCCCTAGGGGACGCATCGGTGTAGGAAATCTCCGGAGGGCCTGTTTTAAGAACATAAAAATACCCCTAGGGGACGCATCGGTATAGGAACGCTCCGAAGGGCCTGTTTTAAAAACATAAAAGTACCCCTAGGGGACGCATCGGTATAGGAACGCTCCAGAGGCCCTGTTTTAAAAACATAAAAATACCCCTAGGGGACGCATCGGTGTAGGAACGCTCCAGAGGCCCTGTTTTAAGAACATAAAAATACCCCTAGGGGACGCATCGGTGTAGGAACGCTCCAGAGGCCCTGTTTTAAAAACATAAAAATACCCCTAGGGGACGCATCGGTATAGGAACGCTCCAGAGGCCCTGTTTTAAAAACATAAAAATACCCCTAGGGGACGCATCGGTATAGGAACGCTCCAGAGGCCCTGTTTTAAAAACATAAAAATACCCCTAGGGGACGCATCGGTATAGGAACGCTCCGGAGGGCCTGTTTTAAAAACATAAAAGTACCCCTAGGGGACGCATCGGTATAGGAACGCTCCAGAGGCCCTGTTTTAAAAACATAAAAATACCCCTAGATTGACGCATCAGTATAGGCACGCTCCGGAGAGCCTGTTTTAGAAACATAAAAGAACTCCTAGAGACGCATTTTCCAAATATACAGGGTGTGCCAAAAAAAAAACAACCCAGCAGATTTTTCGCTGTAGCAACCGCAAATTTCAACCGATTTGAATGAATCCTTTTTTAAATGAAAGATAAATAAATTCTTAAAAGATTGCTGAAATTTTTATTAATGTACTCTGCTTAGTTCCTGAGATATTGGCTCTCAAAATCAAAACAGTGATTTTGACAGTGAACAAGGTGGATTTTTTTGTTATTCTGCACTTGGTAATAAAACGGATTCCTGCTACTGCTAAGGGCTATTGGAGGCTTTACAGGTGACACAGAAACTCGGTTTACTTCAACACTAAAGCATCATTAGCCCCAGCAGTGGGAATCTGCTTTATTATGAAATGCAACGGAATCGCTCTTGTTCTTTGCCAAAATCTGTTTCGATTTAGAAGGCAAATATCTCAAGTATATAACTAAACGGTGAATTTCAATAAAAATTACACCAATCTTTGAAGAATTTATCAGTCTTTCATTCAAAAAAGGGTTCATTCAAATCGGTTCAGGTTCATGGTTGCAAAAGCAAAAAATCTGCTGGGTTGTTCTTTATCACTCTTGTTCATTGCCAAAATCTCTGTTTTGACTTTGAGGACAAATATCTCAGGAACTAAGAAGGCTATCTTATTAAACGGTACATCAATCTTTCAAGGATTTATTTATCTTTCATTTAAAAAAGGATTCATTCAAATCGGTTGAAATTTGCGGTTGCTACAGCAAAAACTCTGCTGGGTTGTTTTTTTTTGGCACACCCTGTAAAATCATTTCTGACCTCTCAAAAACCTCAGCGGAGGGGAAGAAAAATATATTTTCACACCAAACATAGAGCAGATAGCGCATACCGTAATCCGGCCGCGGCAGCGCCGGGTGGGGGGGAATGGGCCTCCTCCCGATTATGTTGCATGGTCGCTCAGCTGACTATGGCCGAGCCGCCGAGTGGAACATTCTTGGTGTTATATATTCTTGGTAGGAGTGCGTCGCCGCGCTACTGCACTAGGAAAAACTGAAAATTTTCTATTTCCTACTGCAGTAGGTCGCCGGAGAGGCGCATTTAGGTGCGGTTTTTGGCAATTTCTTTGGCACTTGAGGTATGAAGTGGGTTTCTGGGCACCGGCAGACCATTTTTTTGTTTTTAGTCCGTTCAGAAGACTTTTTTCAACAGAAAATAGCAACATTTCACTTCAGACGACAGTCGGTCCGTTATTTTTAGGCAAAACTTGAATTCCACTCCAAGTTTATTAATAAAATAAGACAGGTAGGTGTTGTAGATTTTGCAGAAGCTTCTGTCCTGTTGATTACGTCCGTATCTTGGTCGATCACTACCAAAACGGTCGAGCCTGCATACGTTTCTGTTGTTGAATGGTTGTTGACGGGTTCTGGGTGCGCAAATGCCGCTAAAAATGTTTTCTGCTGCCATTCTAGTGCCTTTCTGACCTAAGCACATCATTTCCTCGTATAGCTCCCGTGTGAAAAATAGAATTATTTCTTTTTTTCGTTGGCTTTAGTTTTACACCGGGAGCCGGCGCGGCTGTTTTCTATTCTGCTCGGACTACTGCAGTAGTGAATCTGATTCAGGTTAAGGTTGGCGTATAGTCGACAGACTGTAAAAAAGAGGCAGAGACTGGCGAAAACTACTGCAGTAGTGTGTCTTCAGTAGGAGTATAAACAGCGCATAACGCTACATTTTTCTTTGGACCGCTGTGTACGTATTTTCTGTACTGCCATTTTACTAGTGGATTTTTGTTTTACCACTTGGTACTCTTATTTTACTATAGTTTTACTATAATGTAGATGTCAAAAACTAAAAGTCACGGTGGTTCATGGAAATTCTACTTTTTCAGGTAATTCATGATTGACTTAAATCGCTATTTTACTGGTTTTACGAAAAACGTTAGATTTTTCAGCAATTTTTTTGAAATTCCACAATTTTAGTTCCCTTTGAGCTACAGGGCTGCCCGCTCGGTATGTTTTGTATGCCCAATGGCAACACCAGTTATTCCTGCTAGTTTCAAAGTCATGCTTTTTTGTCTGAAAAAGTAGAATGTCCGTGGAGCGCCTTGATTTTTAGTTTTTGGATCATCAAATCAGCTACAGTTGAAATTCTCGCACCAAACTTGCGCACCGTTTGTAGCCGGCTGTGGGAAATTTTTAATCTATACTGTATATAATTGATAGTTTGAACGTTTCAGAACAGTGTGTCGGAAGCCAGAGGTCTGATCTTAGACCTGCTAGTGAACCGAGATCTGCCGGGAAACGTAGTGTCGTGTCTTCGCGCCGTCGGTCACCTGCTCAACCCGCAACACCCTCCACTCAACCTGCACATCGATATGGGCCTTCCAGAGATTGTACACGACCCGTTCTCTGGAGAGGAAATCAGCGTCTCTTCTGTGAGTTGGAGCCTAAAACCACTAAATAACTCGCATCGCATGCCCAGTTCTAACATTTCCTGACATCTGATAATGCCTTACTGCCGGTGCTCCTGATCTACAGTTGGGAAAATGTTGAATTTCAGGAATACGTAACATGTACATATACGTATATGTATATGTTTTCCGAAGTCGAATGCAAAAAATTCCAAAAAATATACATTACATATTTTACATATTTTTTCAAGGCCACTTTTCAGTTGAGAAACGCTGCTAAAACAGTTGTTTGTGACTGAGACGAGAAAGGGTCCGCGTTTGGACCTGATTGACATGAAATTGATTCAATGCTACAGTCAAATTAGCAATAATTTCAACAGTTAACTTCTGATCTGATCTGACACCAACTGGGTCGCTTTTGTGAGTGCAGTGCCTATGCATTTCGTGTCCCGCGGACCGGCCTTCATTTTCGTGAAAAAAGAATCGAACTACTATGCTTAGGCCACAAAAGACCAGTTGAATACATTAATTGATTAATTTTGAGACAATTTAGGCTTGTTTGGATGGTTCGGGTGCCATTTCCCTTATCCCTTAACGGGCAGACCGTGCACCAATTGGTGCACCCGACAATTTTTCATCACGCATTTGCCGATCAGCTTCGCAACCGACCATCACACATTTTCTTCACGTATTTTGTGGTTTCATCAAGCATTTTGTGTTTTCATCACGCATTTTGTGTTTTCATCACGCATTTTGTGTTTTCATCACGCATTTTGTGTCCGGCCGGCTGGCGCGCTATGTTACAGTGTAGAGCTTCATCACGCATTTAAACTGGCGGCCGGTAAAAAATGTGTGATGGAAAAACCTCATCACGCATTTTCCCGGCCAAAAATTCGAATTCGCTCATCAGACATTTGGCGGGTCTGCGCGAGAGGGATATTCCTACAAAACACGCTTTTCTTTATTAATATGGTTTATGATTTAGCTTTATTGCATTACAGTACCGGCAGGAAATAAGTAGCGGTTCCTCGCGAGTAACGGCGGCCGCGAGGACTCCTCGCGCGCTCGCGAGGAGTCCTGTTTTGCGAGCGCTCGCACTAAAATTACTCGCGGCCGGCTGCGAGGAATTTCGGCCACTCAGCAGTCAGCGCTCGCAATAATTCCTCGCGCTCACCCCGGCAGTGCGAGTAAAAAGTTAAAAATTACTCGCGCGCGGCTGCGAGGACTGGCCACCGCGAGCAGTCCTCGCGCGCTCGCAAAAACTCGAGGAACTGCTACTTATTTCCTGCCGGTACTGTATTTGAAACGTTTTTTTTTACTGGAGTGGTAGTGCCCGCAGCAGCGATTTTCAATGATTTTTGGGCGATTTTATCTTTTCCGGCCTGGCCGAACTGCTAAAAAGGCAACCCTCTATTTCCGCTATTGATATCGGTATGAAATATCGTCAAGTCATACATGTAATAGGTCATCCGCCGAAAGCGGAAGAGGGTTGGGGGTTTAGCGTCGGCCCGGAGTCTGAGCCCAAATACTAGGGAGGGGCTTGGGCACTCAAAAACGCTCAAAAATCGCAATTTTTCGCGTCAAAATCGTCAAAAATCGCTAATTCGGGCTGCAGTACGGCAAAAAACCGCTGTTTTACAGGCGATTTTAGCAATTTTAGTATCTGAAATTCCAAGAAATTGCAAAAATTTCCTCAAAAAAATACTTGGCAAGAAAATCGGAGGAGGGGGTCGGAAAATGGTCTCGGAGGGGTCTCTGACCGTGCTTGTCTGGTCAAAGTCGGGTGGAGGGCAGACCCCCCAGACCACCTGTTACATGTATGCGTCTAGTAATAATGTCGGTATCCAAACTCTAGCTAGTGTACTGTTAGAGAAATCAGCCTACACTGTACCTGCATGTTTTCACCACAAAAACAACAAAACGCTTGTTTAAACAAATGCGATTTTGCTTTCTTTTGTTGTTTGAGTGATCAAGGTCGGAAAATTGAATCAATTATTCTAAATTTATGATGGGTTTGAAAACCAAATATCCAGCTCGCTAAAAAAAACACCCAAGCCTCTCAAAAGCAACATCAGCTGCACCAAAAATGCATAAAAGAGTAGCAAGAATGTGGCACTCACTCAGCGACCGGCCGAGTGTTGATACGCTGCACCATAGGGGTCGGGAAATTCGCGACCCTTCCGATAATTGAGCATGCGCTTTATTGCAGCGCAACCTGGATTTCTGAACAAGAATGACGTCAACAAAATGTTTAGTGATTTTCTACAACGGCAATTCATTGCATATTTGGTCTAAGATCTTCAATCATCACAATAACTAAATGAAGTGTCCAATTGTAAGGCAACATTGCAAGATATCTGTGAAATGCGTCGGGCTTTTTGCATTTGTGAAACTTTCCATTTTGAACGCAGCACACGACTTTGGCCATGTACACGTGCCAAATGCTTGCATATTGCAGCTTTCTTTTTACCTTTCTTTCCCTCTATCATGTTGCTGTAGACTTAAGAAATCAACGGCGGCAGCTATATTCCCAAAGACAAATTGAATATCCCCTCAAAAATCAGGTTGCGCTGCAAAAAAAACCGCATGCGCAATTACCGCAATTACCGGGAAATTCCCGACCCCTCCGGTAATTATGGTGCAGCGCATCGACACTCGGCCGGCCGCTGAGTGGCACATTCTTGCTACTCTTTTATGCATTCTTGGCTACACTTCTACTTGCTATGTAGATTACTTGTTCCTGTAAAAAACACGTCTTCGCATACCGTATGTACTGTACAAGTGCACACTTTACACCGTTCGTAAACTTTCTAAACAATCAATCAAAACAGATGACTGGTGAGCTTTGTCAGCCGCTTGAGTGAGCTAATAATGACACAGGAACCAGAATAGACGCTGGTATGATCAACAGAGCTCGCCCACATAAGACGCTCAGCAATTAGCATAAGTGTGTGTGAGTGCTGCAGACAGGCAACGCGCTTACGTTTTGAGAAGGCGCAACTGTGTCAAAATTGCTTTCAAATATTGACGCAATGGAGTGCTGATTTGGAAACGGCTGGCAGCACTTGTCTGTCTTTTTGCCCCGCTTACTCACGTGGCCGCAAAACCAGCTAGCCAACTCTCTTTCTTTGCATTGTCTTTTTTCCTGTCCCGCAGCCGCAATGGTTGGATTTAGTTTCTGTCACACTACCATGTCATACACTTCAGACTCTCTCCGCTGCGTAAGCAAATGTTTTTTATGGACTCGATTTATTCATATGCCGTTTCTTCTCAATCAGTGGCGTAGTGTAAACGTAGGTACGTACCAGTATGCGGGTTTGGGGTTAGTCTAATGTTGGTAAGTCTTGGGTTTTAAAATCAAGTCTCAAATCAGTCCATTTAGAAAATTTCAAAGTCCAAGTCATTTTCAAAAATTCTTCTCTAGCTCTCGATGCTTGCAGTAAGACTCCATTAAATACCAGTTTTCTGACAATAAACCCAAATATCTTTCCAAGCTGTACGTATTAGGACAAATAAACTACCGGATCGTCCTGACATTCCAGAAAATAAATTCAGGAACTTCAAATGAATTTCGGAACTATATACGTATTCCTACTGTTTCTAGAGGCTACCGTTATTGTCATGACATGAGAATTCTTTGATTCCTCTTTACAAAATTAACATCGAAAGATGTTAAGTTTATATCTTTGCCTGATGTTGAAATTCAGTGATTTAGAGTGCCCATTAGTTTCTTCTTGCAGAGAGATCGGGTTTCTCGGAAAACCTGAACTCCGAAATAGACTGGCTTTTTGATTGAATAAACTAATGTAGGCAAAGCGCAACTTAATTCTACAAGTACAAATGATCAAAAATGTGCATGCTGTACTCGTACATACAGGTTTTCCCTTGAAACGCTCAATAAATATTAAAGTTTTTGAAACACTAATTTCGACTTGAAATCAAGTCAGACTGTTTAGATTGAAATCTAAGTCCACCAGCCAACAAAGTAAGTCCAAGTCCAAGTCTAAGTCCTTCAATTTCAAGTCATTGACTTACTTTCAAGTCCAAGTGTAAGTCTGACTTAACAACAGTAGGGCCAACGCCCTGACGAGTCTAAAATACTACTAATATCTGCGACTCCAGTACCAACAAACTGACTCAGAAATCACAAAAATTTAGCTTAAAATCGGCTTAAGTGGTCCTTGGTAACTGAATTTGGCGTTTTCGCTGCTTGATATTTAAGAGTCAGTTCGCGAGAGAATCGACCCTTGTTCTTCACAGCTACGTGCAAGTCGAAAAATCGAACTCAGGCCTGGGACCTCCGGTTTGGGGAAGTTGTACCTAACGATGACTTGTGCTAAACCTGAAGAGCACAGCCCTCTAGGTGCCCTGGTCCGGCAGAGCCAGCCCTCGGAAGCAGGGTGGGCAACCATCAAAATCGGACTGTCAATAGGTCATGTTTGACTGAGTGTCACTTGCGATCCAAAGCAGCTAGAACGTTGTGCTTGGTGCCAAACGAATCGTCATGACATTGGCTTTCGTTTGCCGCATAAGCAGTACTGTTTCGCTGTTTCGTTCTCTAACCACGACATCGAATGTGAAAAAATCCGCAAAAAAATTTCATGGTGAAGTTCACTAAATTAGATTTTTCTCGAAAATAAAAAAGGGTACCCTCGAGATTTTTTTATATTTTATAGCCCTGTGAATTGCGCTTCTAACGGTGTATAGAAAGTGGCAAAAACGCATGCCTCTGCATATCAAATTTCCACTCAAAGTACAAAGATAACCAAAAATTCGCTAATTTACCACTATTTAAGCATGTATCCCATGCCTATGTATGTATGTATGTATGTATGTATGTATGTATGTATGTATGTATGTATGTATGCATGTATGTATGTATGCATGTATGTATGTATGTATGTATGTATGTATGTATGTATGTATGTATGTATGTATGTATGTATGTATGTATGTATGTATGCCGTGCCATCACTGCGTGCTTTGTGTGAAAAGTAGGACATAATTTGTTGCTCCGTAAGGTACTCGTTTGGCTGGAATCGAAGTGAAGCTGCAACATATGTACATGAATGTAATAATTAGGATTAGGTTTCAGTTCATGTGCTAACCACTAGAATCCCGAACATAAGGCATTTCCTTTGCCAGTGTCCCAGCATTATGCTTCATTCGGTCTGTCCGACCTTCATCAAACTTCTCATCCAGCCAAGCCACCTGGTTCAAGTTAAAGCGAATGTTTGGTGAAGATTCACGCAGAGCCCAACCTGGTTCTAATGGCTTACGTCCTGCGATGCATTGACTATTGATCGCTTCTTCAGTATCAACCTCCCTTTCAAGTTGTTGATGGATGTCATTTGAACTTGCGAAAATATTCTCAAGATTGTTCTGATACATTTGCTGAGCCACATCCTGCATTGTTTGTCGCTCTGGAATCATCTGATGGGTACCAGTGATGAGGTGTCTGATGAGATTTCCGTAAAACTGGTATTTTCGCCTGCACCCTTCTTCAGGGCAATCAAAAAGTTCGTTTTCGTTCGCAGTCTCGAAAACCACTGTTTTGTCAACTTCCATTTCATCATTATCATCAGACTCATCAGTGCTTTGAACACGCTGCTGGGACAATTGGACTTGATCAGGTTGTGCCAGTGTTGGGTCTTCAATGTCGCTTTCTGGATCAACCACGGATTGATCATTTTCTGCTTCTGCTGTGTTGATTTGATCTGTTGGGTAGAAAGAAACACCAACTGGCTTCCAGTAGTCTTTCCCTGGGATCTGGTACTGCAGATCTTCATGAACCTTTCTTTATTTCCTTTGTTTTCCCATACTTTCTTTGGAATCACTCTGCCCTCGACAATGTTTGGCTTTGCCAAGCCTCCAAAACACCATCATAAATGCCAGCAGAGGGGTCAACCATACATACATACATACATGCATACATACATACATACATACATACATACATACATACATACATACATACATACATACATACATACATACATACATACATACATACATACATACATACATACATACATACATATAGGGCCCGACCGGATACAAATTTCTACTGGATCCGGATCTGGATCCGGATACGCCCATATCCGGCCGGATCCGGATCCGGATATCCCGGATATCATTGATCAACTTAAATTTTTTTTAGAATGCAATAAACCACATATATACATTTCTTTGTTCTATAACAGTTGATTCAAAACAACATCTAATAATTGTAGTTCAAACTATGGTTGGATAATATCGGGTTTTTGCGATGCAATGTGATATTGCATATATCATATGCATGCAAAAATGAGATATGTACATATTTTTTGCATATTTGCATATTTTATCACCGCGGCTAGAAATTGATAACTGGACGCTTTCCAAGCATTTTCGAGTTTGGTCGGAATGTCTATGCAATCTTTAGCATTTATTAGGCATACCTATTTTACAGATACAGACCTGAAAAAAAACAGAAGGGGAAACACAGTTTGGCATGAAAGTTGAGCTCATTTCGTAATTTTTAGATAAAAATGGTTGAGATCACAGACTTTTGGCTAAATTATTGTTTGCATGTTCAAATTTGTTCTCTCTAATGTGGTATACTTAGTCGACCTTTTGGTAGACCTGTCCTAGTTTTACAAACTAAAAATTATAAATTTGAAAAATCTCGGTTGAGATTTCCATTCTTTGCGAGTTGAGTTTAGAATCTCAAGCCATTCATCTCCATTCTACAACTGAAAAGAGACGCTTTGATCTCTGTAAAGTACAGATTTACAGTAAACTTGCCTCAATAATAGTTCGTTTTTTTATTTTAGATTTTTTATTTTTAATTAAATGAAAAATTAGCAAAAACAAGGCGACTATCCTAAACATAGAAATCCAGTCTGCTTGGCTGTTTTGTGATGTTCATTGTATCACATTAGTATTATTATTTTTGTTGAGTTTGTTTTGGCCAAGTCCTCCTAGCCTGCTCGCCTTCTGTAGCTTGAAGTTATCCCCTTCCGAAATGAACTGACCCGAATTTTCAGATGCCAATTTTTAACGTAAATATTTCAAGAACCCTTCATCGGATCTTTACCAAATTTTGCAAGTTAACCAATCTTTATATGGACTTAAGAACCTGAAGAGCTCAGCTTTCTCACAAAACCGGTTAAATTTTTACTTTCAGTCTGGCGGATTTTTACTTTCAGTCAAGGTGAAAAATTAGCATTGTCAAAAATGAGGATGTTATCGTTTGCACAGAAATCAGGGTTATACGAACTACTGGGGTCATGGATTACAATCGCCTCAAGAAATTTCTAACAAGCATTCGGTCGAATGCAATATTTATGTTGAAAATACGTAAAAAATCACGTTTTCTCATCTGTGACTGATATCCGGCATATCCGGCAGGTAATATCCGGATCCGGTACCGGATCCGAATATGGCCATATCCGGCCGGATCCGGATCCGGATATCCGGTCGGGCCCTACATACATACATACATACATACATACATACATACATACATACATACATACATACATACATACATACATACATACATACATACATACATACATACATACATACATACATACATACATACATACATACATACATACATACATACATACATACATACATACATACATACATACATACATACATACATACATACATACATACATACATACATACATACATACATACATACATACATACATACATACATACATACATACATACATACATACATACATACATACATAGGCATGGGATACATGCTTAAATAGTGGTAAATTAGCGAATTTTTGGTTATCTTTGTACTTTGAGTGGAAATTTGATATGCAGAGGCATGCGTTTTTGCCACTTTCTATACACCGTTAGAAGCGCAATTCACAGGGCTATAAAATATAAAAAAATCTCGAGGGTACCCTTTTTTATTTTCGAGAAAAATCTAATTTAGTGAACTTCACCATGAAATTTTTTTGCGGATTTTTTCACATTCGATGTCGTGGTTAGAGAACGAAACAGCGAAACAGTACTGCTTATGCGGCAAACGAAAGCCAATGTCATGACGATTCGTTTGGCACCAAGCACAACGTTCTAGCTGCTTTGGATCGCAAGTGACACTCAGTCGAACATGACCTATTGACAGTCCGATTTTGATGGTTGCCCACCCTGCTTCCGAGGGCTGGCTCTGCCGGACCAGGGCACCTAGAGGGCTGTGCTCTTCAGGTTTAGCACAAGTCATCGTTAGGTACAACTTCCCCAAACCGGAGACCCCAGGACTAAGTTTTCACGATGGCCGATTTTTCGACTTGCACATAGCAGGGTCGATTCTCTCGCGAACTGACTCTAAGACAAATCGATGTTTTTGGAAGACCTTTCTGTCATTTTCTTTCTCTTAAACGCTATTTGGCCTTCTTATCGAATAAAACGTGGTAAAAACGAATGTTCAGGCGTTTTGGAGCTTTTCAAGATTTTGGACCCCTTCCTGGGGAAACCACCTGGTAGAGATACGCACGGGCCGGGCACACTTTTGGGCCCGCCGGGCCGGACCAGGCTGGCAGGTCGGCCCGGGGCGGCCGAATTTCTGAAAGTTTGTGTTAAAATACAGGCAATTTTGTGTATTCTCTTGCGATTTTAGTACAGTTCAATAAAATTGTGTTCTTTTAAGGTTATTCTCTAATATTACATATAGGATAATATCGTATATATCCGATAAAGATCCAAACTGAGTCTCAGTAAGGATGACTTATGAAAAAGAGCCGAAAAAGTGCCAAATTTGGCTTTTTTACCCAGCCGATTATTTTACCAAAAAAAGCGGGCCGCCGCTAAATTTGGAAAACGGGCAGGGCCGGGTCGAAAATTCCGGCCCGAGCGCTACCCTGTCCACTGGACTCCTCCTGATGAAAACCTGCTGCTCCTCCCACAGGTTAGTCCGCGGACCTGCTACAGTACATGTAAGACTGTAAATTTGCTTGCCACTTTTCCCCAAGTATGGACTAAGTCGGATTTTAAAATTCTGAGGGGCTGAGGTAAGTTGAACTAAATTTCAAAGCCAAAAAGTCCGATTTTTTGTAAAAAATAACAAATTTTCACCGCTTGGTTTTTGTTAAAATAGGCTAGTCGGAGCTCATCATAAGTGGCAACCGTTTCTTCAGTCCTCCTTGCCCTTTTGACATCTGGCAGAAACCGAATGTACGTAGTCTGAAAGCTCAGATACTAGCCGTCGTAAAAGATACTGCAACCTTTGTTGTCTCAGAAACTTTGGAGATTAGTTCCTGATCTGCACTGTCTGTTAAAACACTGAAAAGCCAATCGGTGCGTTGTGTCTTGAAACTGGCCGAGAAAGATTTCCTTTCCAGTCGGTGTCGATCTGAGATGTCAATCAAACTGGAGCTGGAGTTTTTCTTTTGCCAGTCCAAAAAAGTCAATCAGCTGGTCTAACAGTAGGGCCCGACCGGATATCCGGATCCGGATCCGGATCCGGCCGGATATGGCCATATCCGGATCCGGTACCGGATCCGGATATTACCTGCCGGATATGCCGGATATCAGTCACAGATCATAAAACGTGATTTTTTACGTATTTTAACATAAAATTAGATTAGTTCCAGTCATTTTAGGATATTTTTCGCTATTTAACTGCACAGAATGCTAAAAACCCACTCTCAAAATATCACCAGAGTGCGGAATCGCTTTGCACATACATTGTACATCTCATCTTTGCCACTTAGAGTAAGGCTTCTCGTAAACCCTTTTTACCTGTACAATAAATATGTCCCTATTTGTCTTCCCCTTACTTTTAGGCTTGCTCAGGATTTTGCAAAAGGAAGTATTAAATTCTTAGATCTCTGGTTGAGCAACGGCCCGATCAGGGCGAGAAAATTTGAACAAAATTAGCTTGAAAAACGCTTTTGAAAGCAATCTCAGTATAGTATTAACAGAAATTAGGAGGTATTGTAGTCTGAAGAGGTCTGGTTGGGCAATGGCCCAAGCAGGGCGAGAAAATTTTGAAATTTCAAAAAAGTGAAATTTTGTTTGCAATAGTGAAAGCCGGTCAGCGAAAAATGGAAACATTTCCTTTTCCTGTATCTTTCCTAGTTTTTGTCGGAATTGGATGAAATTTGGAGTGTAAACGCAGAAATTCAGGGTAATTCGTGTGTAAAAAATTGACGCATGAACTCCAACGCTATCGTTAGAGTTTAGGCGATAATGTAATATAACTTTTTTTTCGGTGACCGGCTTTCGCTATTGAAATTACCAACTTTCACTTTTTTTAAATTTCTCGAGAATTAGTCAAGCCTAGTGCACCAAACTTTAACACACAAAATTCCCCGAATTTTGGCACCTATTGTCCAAATTTCGGCCTATTTGTTGGTCAAAATTTGCGGAAATGGCAGTAAAAAGAAATGTGATCATTTTTTGAGACACCCTGTATGTGGTTTATTGCATTGTAAAAATTTTTAAGTTGATCAATGATATCCGGCATATCCGGATCCGGATCCGGCCGGATGTGGGCATATCCGGATCCGGATCCGGATCCGGTAGAAATTTGCATCCGGTCGGGCCCTATCTAACAGGCCTAATTTGTGATCGAACCTGACACGCGCTTGCAGCTGAAATGCCTTGAAATTGGAGAGCCCAGCCTGCCTCACTCAGTGCTTGTTAACTTAGTCCGACTGATCCAGAGTGGTGTCTGTTGTGTGATGTGAAGTTCAAAGTGTGAATTTTGCGCAAAACTAACGATCTCCTCTACATTAGTAATTCATTGTTAGCAGAATTTGTCTGACTCTTCTCCAATTTTTACATACATACTTTGCTAGGTTGCCACCTTCTATTAAGGAATATCCTTTATGTAGTGACTGCTACGGTGTCCCAAAAATAACAAGAACATTACAGGCGCTTATCTACTGCTGTTCTGTTGGACCATTCACTTCAGTAAGGAAAGTAACTCGGGAAAAAGTATAAGGGCTGTCTACTGCAAAAATATGTGCGTTGTATACGTTTTCGAAAACATATTGACATAGAGACATATTCAATCTGAAAACATATTGAAAGCATATACATACGTGTACATGTTTCCCAAAAAAGAAAGCTATTTATGTTTTAAAACGTACACAAAATATTTATTTAATGCAAAATAATGTTTTTTGTACATAAAAATATATGTTTTCCACTGTATGTATGTACGTTACAGTAGCGCAGCCATAATGGTATTTTTGGTTGAGGTGAAGAAGGGCTCCGCTTTGGTATTTAAAATCGGACAACCAGTACGGCAGCAGTAAGAGTTTGAAATGTTCTAGTTATGGGGCCGTCCATAAACGACGTCGTTCCAGAGGGGGGAGGGGGGGTCGGCTGAAATGCGACGATAGACGACGCACCAGGAGGGGGAGGGGGTTAGCAGAAAACGACGTCGCTTTTTTCGGAATTTTTTAGGGAACTTTGAATGTATTATTTTCGATTTATGTACATTCTGTCAAAGATTTCTACATTCAGGAAAGCTTCCCAGAGTGGCTGAAGGGATCTATTCAATTCATTGTACAGTATGGCAACGAGAAAAAGTGACAGCACTGCATGTACTGCACTTTTATCGGGGGGGGGGGTAAACGGAAAACGACGTCGCCTAGGGGGGAGGGGGTAGCCAGAAACGACGCAATGCTCCGGGTCGAGGACGAGGAAATCGAGGGGGGTCCGAAAAATCGGGATTTTGGAACGACGTCGTTTATGGAGGGCCCCTATTCTTACGACATCCAGTAGAATGGGTACCGTAGTTATGCAAAATTTTCTTACATCTAAAATACCATGCGATGGCCCTATTTAGTTTGTTTTCGAAGGCACGCAATCAATACTGATTATTATGTATTTTGGCGAGGCGCTCTTTTTTGGCCTAAGATGTCCAGACCGGTAACTCAATTGCGATCCGATTGAATCACGCTGCCTCCTCCGCCTGATTACTTGCTTTCGACTTGGACTCCGCCTGGCCTGTTTGTGCCGACTTTCGGCTCCGTCCGTCTTATACTTAGCCTCACTTTCCTACCAACTCTAACTATGTCTGAACAGCTCTTTTGCTTCGCATCTCTTTTTTACCTGTTTGATGCATGAATTTGTGTTAAAAACTAGATCCATTCAATATCAAAACTCTTTGGTCCGGCAGACATATTTCTATAAACATTTGAGCTACCGTATCCTAATTTACGGCTACTCGATCGAAAGCACATTTCAAAAGCCAAAGCGTATAGGGTCTCTCAAGAAATGGAAACATTTCTTTTTGCTCTGATTTCTATCTTTCGCCAAATTGACTAATTGAACATCTTTAGCAATGGTGTTGTTTGATTAATAACGAAGTATTATCACATTATATTATACGTGGCTTAAAATTCCATTCACTTAGATTGATAGTCTTGAGAAAATGACAAATTCAACAAACACATGTTGTTGTTTGAATGAACAGATTAGAAAAACAGACCTCTGTGTCAATCTCAATGCCGAAATTTTAACGTATTTTGCAATACTTCGCAGTTTTAGTTGGCGAACAATGAGAGCAAGCAGAGAAGAATTTTTTGAGATACCCTCCGTTACAGCTGAAGAGGGTGTTTGTTGAAATTTACACGGCTTTTCATTCTCAACTTTGGTCATTTTGCAGCTAATACTGTAGAGTGTAGAGAGAAGCAGAAGTACCAAATTTTGCTTTCTAAATGTCTCTTTGATAGCGTCTAAACTTCAAATTATAGGTCCATTCAGACTGCAATTACGGTAATACCAACAGATCGAATTGTGCCCATTTTTTCTCATGCCCCTCTATTATGTAGGCGGTGAAAAAGGTCTGTCAATTTTTGGCAGTCAGTCAAGCATGGCGACTCGGCTTTTAGCAGCCAGATGCACTATGTGTATGTGTTTACTTAATCGAGTGAAATTTGATTAGAATATGTGGTGATGGCCAAGGTGCCAATGCCAACAAGGCGTGGTTTCGATTTTTGGCCAAGAGTGTTTTCGACTTTGACTTAATTTGCAGCTCTCGCTCTTTCTCTCCAGTAGAGCTCTCTCGGCGCGCTGCAGCCCATCCAAATATGGCAATCTGGTGGTGGCCAACCTATAGTGCTTCTCTGCATTTTAAAAGCTTTGTGTGGGCTGAGCTGCTGCGTTAGTGGAGACGCCCCAGAGCTCCCTGTCTGTCATATTAGAGCGAAGCCAAGCCAACAAACATCCTCTGTGAACCGTAAAGTCGCTCGTAACCTGCTCTCATTTCCAGAGCTTATTCTTTCTAAGCTGCTGCCAAGACTGAAATCTGCTATGGGCACCAACGATTACAGTGGCCCGGTGGTGACGGCCCGGATCCTCCGCGGCAGGCCCAGGGCCATCACACGTCAGCACACCTTTGACTCCTCCTCTCTGACTCGATTCAACGGACTCACTGCTAGCGCCTCGTTCGAAGTCGACTGTTACACGGCTTGTGTTAATTGTCAGCGAGACTTTGACTGCCGCTGTTGTCGCAAGTGCAACCACAAACCGGTCAAGTATCAGGTTACTTCCTCGGTAGGCTCATTAGTTTTGCTTTCCACTCTAGGTTTCCACTGCTTTATGCTATAAGCCTATCTCTTAATGAAAGCAAGCAACGCCACCGGTTAGGTACATCCTTTTTTAATTAGGACCGCTTAACTGAAATTTGTCGGTTTTGCTGCAAACAACATTTCTTCTAGCAACTTTTCTTTTCTCATCTTTCTGTATGTTTCTTTTCCTTCTATGTCGTTATACAATATGCTTATACGTACATGCTACAGGTCCAGGCCGGGGATGGGGTAGAGTACCGCGTTTGCTTGCAAGGAGATGGTCTCTGCGATTTCGCTCAGGGAGAGAGGTTCTCTATTTCAAAACAGCTCCAAAGCGCTCGGAAATGCGTTTTTATCAGGTTTTGCTCTATAATACGGCTGGAAATTGCAAATTCAGGCAGCCAAATAACGTTTAACAGCTAAAAACAAGCATAAAATATCAATATAGGCTTCTACAACACCTACAGGTGTTTAGTAACATCCAGACACGCTGAATTTAATCAGCAAAAGGGATTTTAAGCCAAAAATTAGTGATTTCCGGGCCAGCTTGTTAGTGCTGACGCCGCGGGGTGCTCTAAAGTGTAATGGGTGGCGGGGGTGAGAGTGTTTGGTCCCTCAAACCCTCTCAGCACGTGTATGATATTTTCCTATTTTTCTTATGTTCTTTCTTTTTCTTTGTCCGGAACTTCACTTAAATTCCTTATTTATTTCCAGATCTAACAGATCATAGAGTATAATGTCAGAAACACCTTGCTCGCCCAAAGTTAGAGTAGAGACAGCAGCAAGCAGAAACACAGAAAAAATTCAAATATAAAACACACATGCACGTCGAGATCGAGAATTATTGAAATCAAAACAATAATTTGGATCACATATTGAGAAGATTGTGAAAGTAAACTTGTGCTTCTTTATTAATTTAATCTCATTTCCATTTCTCTCTGCGCCTTTACGCATTGACTGACACAAACCAACTAGAGAGACAGTGAAACCAAGAGAAATGCAATGCAAGTATTTTTTCACAGCTCAAAATGACAGATTATCCAGAGAGCAGCAGACGACCAAAAACCTTGTTATTTTGTGGCAAAGTGGGTTTATCAGTTGTCCCTGACAAGTTTTCTGATGCGCGGCCATGGAGATGCGATGGCCAGTTAAAATTCAAGCGACGGTTGTTGGCCCCGGGGCTGCCGGTCCAGTCCAACGGCGACACGTTTCGAATAATAACCTAATCGTATTGTGTCGCTTGGCTGGCACAGAGCGGCCGCGCAATCGTCAAGCTATGGCCGGCTTAGGTCTGACACTGTACACCGCTTCTGACAAAACCGTCTCCAGTCTAAAACGTGTCAGAAACAGTTTTGTCGATAGGCTCTTGGTACGTGTCCGTCCTCCTCCTTTAGCTGTCAAACAGTTTCACGCCTGCAATTTCAGGCAAACAAGTCCAGGGTTACAAATATCACCTTCTCTACTGTGACCAGTGCCACAGGATTACCTACTATCGTTGCCGAACCTAATCGCGCCCGCTCTTCCAGCTTCTGGAGACAGGTACATATCTGCTTTGTCGTCCCGAGCGCCTGCATTCAAGATCGAACGACCCTACTGTACTGATGATTGAGCTACTGCATGTAGTCTACCTATTAGATTTAATTTGATCTCTGTGTCATCCCGAGCGCCCCGTTTCTTTGATCATAAGGTGCTCGGGATGACCAAGGCAAATCTTTCTGCCTGTGCAACTCATACATTTAACAGTGGTCCGGGGGTCTGGCCCCCTTCCCCTATCGTTCACCAGTAGTTTTTTCAGCAAATTTTTACAATTTTTTACAATTAATTTCAGATATTAAAATTGCTAAAATCGCCTGTAAAAACAGTACTTTTTACCGGTATTTGAGAAGAAATTAGAACGATTTTTGACGACTTTGATGATTTTTTCAGCGTTTTTAGTACCCAACCCTCTCCCATAGAATTGGGGGTCAGACCCCCTGTGCCGGAGCCGGACCCCCAACCCCCTAGCCCCATCGGCGGATGACCTAACATGTATGATGATGATGCAAGTTGTAAATTGTAAATTGCCAGTTGCTGCATGGTTTCACAATCGATTGGCCAGCTGCTTAGGCTAAATTCTACTGTCACAGCTGCCGTCAGTCAATTGTGTTATTTAGAGCTAAATAAAATCGCATGCTTATGAACATTGAACAAAAAATTAATTCAGAAATCGGAAGAGGAGGAAAGCAGTCCCCGAAAGGGCCCGTTCAACAAGAAACAGTCACTGACTGAGGTTATCAGTGACACAGTGGTGCAGACGGCTGATGGAACCACCTTTGATGTGACAAAGATAGAGAAGGAAGAAGATCTGTTGCTTCTTCAGGAGTGGCACTTCCCTATCTTCAAGTTCGCCAAGAGAAATCCACACACGGTCCTCACTAGGGTGCGCTATGGGAGAGAGAAGACCCTGAACCCCGTGAACGTTGCCGCTAACAAAAATCTACTTTCAGGCGTCGACGATGATAGCGTTCAGTGTGTCGCAACGTTCATGGGGTTCAGGGTCTCATGTACTATACTACTGGGTCTGGCTAGCAATTTTAGTAGTCTGAAATTCTAAATAACCTGTAAGAATTTGCTCAAAAATTACTTGCAAGAGAAATCGGAAGGGAGGAAGGTCTGACCTAAGTCGGGTGGACCCCCCCTCCCCTCTGTTACGTGTTGTATGCTCAAATGGGCGTATTTGGTCTTTGTGTTAATCAGAGTGTCATATGCTGTAGTTTTTCAGACAGCCTATACAATCTTCAAGCGCACAGACCTGTTGAGAATATTCAAGATTCCACTAGATAAATTCCTTAATTTCTTTCACCAGCTTGAGCTGGGCTACTGGGACATTCCGTGTAAGTTTGAATGTTGTCAGTTACCTACGTACTTTGTGTTCTCTTTTCAAGCCAAAGCCAACCCTCCTGCTTCCTGATTTGTACCGCAGTTTTTCAACTATAACACCGGGTCTTATAACCGAGAAGTGCCTAAATTTGGGGTCACATTTTTGCACCAGTTACATATAAGGTCCGGGTCTTGTAGGGTTGAAAATCTTTTTTCTACTATTAAAACTCGATTTTCTGCATGAAAAGCATAAAATGCACAGGTCTTTGCAACAACTGACTGCACGTTTAAATCTGAATAGTTCAGTTTTACACAAGTTTTGGTAACTTAGGCAATTTAGAAGCTCCGATATGCTTACAGAAGCTATGTAAACCTTTTAAATCAAACCGTTTACAAAGATTACGCCAGTTTGTGAACGATACTTGAACGATATGAGTCAAACACTTCATAGTCATTAGTCAGAGGGGTGTTATAGGTGGAAAACTCCGGTAGAGGTTTTGAATGGATACTCTACTGTAGCTTTAGATATATTGTGTACAACAGTTTCTGTAGGTGAATTTGCATATTGTGCTAATTTCGAGTAATTTGGATTGTAATTTCGTGCAGTACCGTGTTTTTCCGCAAATGTGTAGTCAATTGGCTTGGTTTTTTTGCGCTTTTTCGTCCTCCACAGTGAAACCAAAGATTTGCCCATGGCCTTGTCCGCCCTTTTTCAGTCCAATGCAATCGTTCAATGCTGTATTCAATCTCTTGCTTCTTTTCACGCATTTTGCCTGCCCAAACTGTCAATACGTCCTCCAGACACACGAAATGTTGAAACCAATAATCAGCTCTTTTGCTAATTTACGGAAAGGTAAACCTGAAACGAGCTCAGGCTTATTTTCGGAAAAATCCGATACAGTTGTACTGTGCGCATGTGTTGTTATGTCAGAGTACTTTTGGCGCTCTCACTGCAGGGTGACTAAAATCACCGAAATTTGTATTCGCACTACCAAATTCAATTTCACTCGGAAACATGCAGGAAATTCTAAATTGACTTCCTGTGCGCCGCTTCCCTTTTAGGGACTACGCAATTGAACTAGTCTAAAATACCGTAGTGGCAGTTTGCACGACAACTTTTAGCAGTTTTAGTGCCTACTCGTTTTTCCTGATTTGTAGTCTTCTTCTGGAAAGAGGTACCCCTCCCTGGGTATACGCTTCCCAATCGGGCCCACAGGAATAAGCGGCTTATTATAAGCCTAAGATTAGCTAAGCTGAGCTTTTACTGTTTCAGATCACAACCGAATTCACGCCACTGACGTGTTGCATGGCTGTTATTATATGACCTGTAGACCAGTGGCAGCATGTGAGGACGGCAGTTCGGAAGGCAGAGGGGCTCCTTTTCAGTCGGCCATGTCCTCTCTCGAACTCATGGCTCTATTCACAGCCGCCGCTATGCACGACTACGACCATCCAGGCAGAACCAATGCCTTTCTCGTGGCTGTTGAGGACAGAAAGGTATGTACATGCTGTATTCAGGGTAGTTCTGTGCGAATGAGACCAGTTCTCGGCGTTCTGAGTATGAGAGCCAGCCGGATCCTATTTCTCGAGTGCCATTCGGTGGCTCTGTATCTACTACTGTTGGGAAGAGGTAGTTTTTAAACTTATAAAGATGATTAAAACTTTTAAGAGTCAGTCTCTGAACTGATCGAGTCTTGGCCCTTTGCCCTATTCAGACCCCAAAATTGAAACTTTGGGCTAGAGAGCTGTAAGCTGGTACACTAATACATACTTATGAGTTGTCTTTCGGCCCCAAAGCATTAGTGGATTTGACGCTCCAATCCCGAGATACAGCCTTCTGAAAATCGGCCTGCTTAACTATGGGACCAAAATTTCAAACTCGAATTTCTAACCTACCAGCTGGAGTTTGAAGATAAGAATTTGGTTTTTTGCGTAACTTTTGGAGTACTTTAAGAATCTGCAGTCCAATTTTGTTTTGGAAGAAAAAAAATTTTTTTCGCCCTCTTTGGTGGGCCATAACTCGGCTGCAACCCCCCTAGAGGCGCTTTTTTATTTCATAGCTTTGTAGTGCTTTTTATAAGCTTCATTTTGGTATAGAATATGGTACGATTGCTGGTGGCCAATCCAGTGAAAATTGGCCTCAAATGTCACGAACTCGAAAAATTCGCATGTTTCACTGTAGACATAATTTTCCAAATCGAATTTCTGACTTAATGAACGGAGTTGAGCTGTGAAAATTTGGGTTTCCAGAGTACTTTCAGTGTGCTTTCGGAATATTTAGTGGATTTAGAATTTCGAGGAAAAAAATTTTTTTTCGACCTCTTTGGCGGGCCATAACTCGGCTGGAATCCCCCCTAGAGGCGCTTTTTTATTTCATAACTTTGTAGCGCTTTTTATATGCTTCATTTTGGTATAGAATATGGTACGATTGCTCGTGGCCAATCCAGTTAAAATTGGCCTCATAGGTTACAAACTCGAAAAATTCCCTCATTTGGAAGACCAGATTTTTCTGAGTTCTCAACATTTGAGGCCAATTTTCACTGGATTGGCCACCAGCAATCGTACCATATTCTATACCAAAATGGAGCTTAAAAAAAGCGCTACAAAATTATCAAGTAAAAAAGCGCCTCTAGGGGGGTTCCAGCCGAGTTATGGTCCGCCAAAGAGGTCGAAAAAAATTTTTTTCCTCGAAATTCTAAATCCACTAAATATTCCGAAAGCACACTGAAAGTACTCTGGAAACCCAAATTTTCACAGCTCAACTCCGTTCATTAAGTCAGAAATTCGATTTAGAAAATTATGTCTATAGTGAAACATGCGAATTTTTCGAGTTCGTGACATTTGAGGCCAATTTTCACTGGATTGGCCACCAGCAATCGTACCATATTCTATACCAAAATGAAGCTTATAAAAAGCACTACAAAGTTATAAAATAAAAAAGCGCCTCTAGGGGGGGTTGCAGCCGAGTTATGGCCCACCAAAGAGGGCGAAAAAAATTTTTTTTCTTCCAAAACAAAATTGGACTGCAGATTCTTAAAGTACTCCAAAAGTTACGCAAAAAACCAAATTCTTATCTTCAAACTCCAGCTGGTAGGTTAGAAATTCGAGTTTGAAATTTTGGTCCCATAGTTAAGCAGGCCGATTTTCAGAAGGCTGTATCTCGGGATTGGAGCGTCAAATCCACTAATCATTTGGGACCGAAAGACAACTCATAAGTATGTATTAGTGTACCAACTTACAGCTCTCTAGCCCAAAGTTTCAATTTTGGGGTCTGAATACTGAGACTCGATCGGTTCAGAGACCGACTCTTAAGTTTTTAAAACATTGATGGACAATTTATCTTTCTGTTTGCAAAACAAACAGTCTAACTCTTTTATGTATCAGTCTCCTCACTTGTCGCTTGTCCGAAAAATTTTTTTAATGCTGTGGACAATGCAACAATCTCAGAATAGATATGGAGGACAAAGCCACTGCGTAGCAAACTGATTATGTGGACGGTTGGCCTCTCCTCACTGCAGACCGTGGACAGTGGTAAAAATGGACAATGAGTTGTAAACTATAGTCTCCTGCAAGGCTGAACACCATTGTCCATTCCGTTGTCCAGGGACTGAACAACCATTGTCCGCAGTCTGGGTGTGTCCATCCGTTGTCCAGTGACAGTTTTTGACTGTGGACAACATTTCCGGACAAGCTGTTCTGGTGATCACATGTGAACTCAAAGAATTAGTTTAGCCCCTGGGCAAGGGGCTATGATCTGTACATAGGTGCTGTCTGGAGCAAAGGGAGTGTGTTTGAGGCGATCCTGTACAACGACCGGTCAGTGCTGGAGAACCACCACGCGGCCAGTGCGTGGTCACTGCTGCAACACAGCGAGAACTTCTTTCTGGAACAGTTAGACGCGGCCGAGTGCAAGCGACTGCGCTACCTGGTGCTCGAGTACATTCTGGCCACCGACCTCAAGCGACACTTTGAACTGATCATGGACTTCAATGCCAAGGTGAAGAGCAACTCGCTCGACCTGCAGGAGGAGAGCGACCGGATGCTGGTCAACGAGATCTACATCAAGATGGCAGACATCAACTCGCCCACCAAGCCCCCCGACCTCCACCGCCAGTGGACCGACCGCATCGTGGCCGAGTTCTATGCCCAGGTACTCCCATTGATTGGCGGTCGCTGAAAGGCAGACAGAAACAATTCCATATTCGCCTGTAAGACTTTCAAACGACAAAAGGGTACATTGTGCCAAGCAAGGATAGGCCCCTGCTTACAGTAAACTAAGCATAATACAGTCAGGCACTTAACGCAGTTTATTTGTTTTGTTTTTTACCGTCTTTGTTACTGTCTTTTTTACCGTCTTGTCACTAGGTACCTACAAAATAAGCAAAAACCTTGATTTTAGCTAAAAATCGGACTTTTTTACTTACTGTAACATCCCCTCAACCCCCCTCAGGCGCTCCCACCCCCATCAGCCCCCTCAGGAATCGAAAATTCTACCCTCCCCATCAGCCGAAATGCTTGCCCATGTCTACCTACAACCATTTCAGAATCCAGATTTATGTATTTATTACTGAACATAACGTGCAACAGGACGGACAGGAGTCTAATTATCTAAAATACGCCAAGTGTGTATAAACCGCATTCCATTTAGACTTCGCACACTGACTGGAATTTTGGTCTTGTAAATCATGTGCGCTGGAATAACATTCATTGAGATATGAGATAGACCTGAAATGAATTTTTGTTGGTAGGTACTTTCTATGTACGTAGGCACTTTGGTATGCATACCAAATGTCATCCCGTTTTGAGATGTCCAGATTGCACTGATGCTATCTCACCAATATAATCACCCCAAAATGTGTAGGCCGTATTGGTATCTATCAGGAACAATAGGATTCCTTGGTAACTGAACTGGAGCCAGCCTTCCTTTCTTCCCCCATGAAAGCCTGTTGGGTTAGTTTTTTCGGTAATTCAAAGAGTTTTGAAACTTGCCATTAGGCTAACATTCTGGGCAGCCGAGTAGCTCAAAAGGCACTAAAATTGAAGCATTTCAAAAACATACATATAAGGCAGACATGGGCAAAGGGGGGGGGCTGAGGGGGGTTGGCCCCCCCCTCAGCCTCTGACCTACCCCCCTCAGCCGGCCGCTACCCCCCTCAGGAATTTTTTGGAAGAAGTTTGTATAGAAAATTATGATAAAAATATACCTGGATTAGGTGTAAATGAGCTCAGAATAGCTTATTTTAGCTTATTTTAATGAAAAACAAGCCAAAAAACCTTGATTTTAGCAAAAAATCGGACTTTTTGGCTTACCACCCCCTCAGCCCCCCCTCAGGAGCTCCTACCCCCCCTCAGCCCCCCCTCAGGAATTGAAAATTCTACCCCCCCCCTCAGCCGAAATGCTAGCCCATGTCTGATATAAGGTGCATCAATTTGTCGCGCGATCTGCTAAAATCTGTGTCCAGATCTAACTGAAGATAAAGATAAAATCTAACAGCTGATTCAGTGCTTTGATGCTAGAAGGTGCGGATTTCTTAACCATCATATTTTTGAAATTCTCCAATTTTAGTACGTTTTGAGATGCTGGGCTTCCTACCTAGTAAGTTACAGTATACCTATGGCAACACCAATCATTTCTGCAAGTTTCAAAGCCCTATTCTTTGAATTACCGAAAAAAATTAGAATTTGCATGGACCACTATGATTCTTAGTTTTCGGGTCATAAAACCCATACAAGTTGGAATTTTCTTTCGCACCAAACTTGGAAAATATGACAGTCAGGCACTTAACGCCGTTTATGGTACCGGTACCATATATGGTACCACCACGTTCGGGGCCTGTGGTGGCACCATATATGGTACCACCACTCCACTTATTCGAAGAGGTACCATATTTAGTGCCGGTACCATATATGGTACCACCACGCTTGGGGACTGTAGTGGTACCATATGGTACCCCTACCTTCGAGCACTGTGGTGGTACCATATATGGTGCCGGTACCATACAGTATATGGTGACGGTACCATATATCGTACCGGTACCATACATTGTATATGGTACCGGCACCATATATGGTACCCCTACCTTCGAGCACTGTGGTGGTACCATATATGGTACCCCTACCTTGAGGCCAATTTCGCACTTGATTTTGAACGTTTTTGGAGATGTTTTCTTTTCGATTCCAACTCAACCCTGCTATCTTTTCCGGCGCTCAACCAACTTCCCAACCCTTCTCTGAACTTTGTAGTTTATGGTTGGCCTCTTACATTGTCTTACGAAAAAAACAGATTCGGCTGATCGAATGCATGTACCCACCACCCATGCCCATGCCTAACTTTTTCACCTTTCTT
Organism: Sabatieria punctata; assembly: GCA_030248155.1. Taxonomy (NCBI): domain Eukaryota; kingdom Metazoa; phylum Nematoda; class Chromadorea; order Araeolaimida; family Comesomatidae; genus Sabatieria; species Sabatieria punctata. Next base: position 27,251 of record JASANB010007090.1, read on the forward strand.
TCATTTAAAAATTCGGGTTCTTAAAATACTCTTCAGCCACTTTTGGCGCTCTAACTCTTTTGCAACCCCTATAGTGGCATATTTTATTGCAGAATTTCGTAGAGCTATCATTGCTCTACATTTTGGTTAGTGGAACGTTTGCCTATCAGCTTGCGTTTACGAGAAAATTGAGTTTAATGACAGAAAATCAAGTGCGAAATTGGCCTCAAGGTAGTAGGGGTACCATATATGGTACCACCACAGTGCTCGAAGGTAGGGGTACCATATATGGTACCGGCACCTTATATGGTACCACCACAGTGCTCGAAGGTAGGGGTACCATATATGGTACCACCACAGTCCCCGAGCGTGGTGGTACCATATATTGCACACATGTAACAGCTCCGGGCCGACCTGGGGGGAGGGGGGTAGGGGGGTTTTTCCTCAGATGGGGGGTCGAGGGGGGGTTTGGTCCAGAGGTGGGGTCCAAAATTTCAAAAAGCTCCAGAACGCCTGGAAATGCGTTTTTAGCACGTTTTTTTCAGTAAGGATGCTAAAATCGCAATTTTAAGCTGCCAAATAGCTTTTTAGAGCTAAAAACACGCAGAAAATGACAAAAAGGGGTTCCAAAAACACCGATTTCTATTAAGTATCAGCAGTGGAAACGCCAAATTCGGTTTCCAAAGGCTTTTCAAGTGAATTTTAGGCTAAAAATTAGTGATTTCTGACCCAGTTTGTTAATACTGGAGCAACCACTAGTACGTACTTGTATTTTTTGGTCGGAGGGGGGTCCCTTGACCTGTCTCGGGGGGGGATGAGGGGGGGGGGTTTGGCCTTTCCAGCTGGGGGGAGTAACCCCCCAAACCCCCCCTAGTACATGTATGTTATATGGTACCGGCACTAAATATGGTACCTCTTCGAATAAGTGGAGTGGTGGTACCATATATGGTACTAACGTGGGCACATATATGCCTACTTCGTTTGTATATGTATATGTATATATACAAATGCACATTCGTTTGTATATGTATATGTATATATACGTATACAAACAAAATTTCAATATTGCATATTTATTTGTATATTTGTATATTAAGAATATTATAAATTTTCTGCTGGAAAGCATGATTTCGACAAACCAGGTGGGTTAGGGGTACCATGACGGGTGTCATTGTCATATGGTAGGGCGTTGTACAATAGGGCTAGCCAACGTGAAATATTCTCAAATTGCATGAGTGTATTCCTATTGCAGGCAGTTCTCCCAACCGGTGCGAACTCTATTAAGTGATACTGCCCTCAGTCTAAAATTTTTACCAGCTAAAATTTATGTTGTTGCTAAAACTCAGGCTTTTTAGGATGTGTAATATCAAGAAAATTTTTGTGCAGTGTGGGTAAGTCACCGGTGGTCGAAAATCTTAAAATAATAGAAATGCTAGCAACAAATTCAAACGTACGGTTTATGTACACACTTTAGTTTTTAGGTTAACAGGTACATATGTTAAGGCTTAGGTTCTGGCTTTAGTCTTCGATTCAGGCCTACTAGGCTTGTACATAGGTATAGTTTTAAGCAGAAATAGCCCCTGAAATCGTTATTTCGCATCATAGGGAGAATGGCTGGAACGCGTTTATATCTGAAAAAATAATAACACGTTTAAAACTGGGATGAAACGAAAAGGGAAACATGCGGGATTCGATTATCAATTTCGTCGTTGAGCGTGCCTACTATTCCATTTTTTTCGTTTCAAACAGCAAAACTCATTGCGACATACTTCTAAAACGAAAATGAATAATATTTGATCTTAATGTAGACGAGGCTAAACCGCAAATTTAACAAATTCTTCTGGAAAAGCTGAAGACTTAGGCCGAAAATACAAAAACAACTGAAGAAACTGTAAAAATATCTCAATTACCGTATGAAAGCGGCCAAAATGTGCTAAACTACTTACTGCAAAAATATACAAATGAAAATATACAAACCGTTTGTATATCAAGTCTGTTTGTATATGTATATTGAATATTGCATCAGCAGTCGGTTTGTATATGTATATGTATATGTATATCCAAAACATTTGTATATATATACAAATTTGTATATGTATATTTGAATATACAAACCCACACTATATGGTACCGTCACCATATATGGTGCCGGTACCATATATGGTGCCACCACAGACCCCGAACGTGATGGTACCATATATGGTACCACTACCCTCGGTACCGGTACCATATATGGTACCGGCACCTTATATGGTGTCGGTACCATAAACGGCGTTAAGTGCCTGACTGTATGAAGCATTAATTTTTGCTTGAAATTTGGGTCAAATCGATAAAGAACTGACAGAAAAGGGAACGTTTGAGTGAAGGTAAAAAAAGCGACTGGGACTGGCGCCAAGCAATAGCCAGCAAGGTCAAATTTGTGCAGTATGTGCCAGGGACATAGTGCAGTGCAATATGTGTGAAAAAAATCACTGAACTCGGTTCAAAATTGACAAACATATGCTCTTTACAAAGCAATCTTTTATTGGGCAAATTTTCGACCTGACAACATTCAAGGCCCAAAAACTCAATTAGATGCCCATTTTTTTCTCGATTTTTTGTGCTATGAAAAGCGAATAGATAGCGCTACATTTTTATGAAATAAAATAGCGGTAGTCGCACTTTGGGGGGGGTCAAATTTGGCCCAGAACGGGTTTGAAAAAAATTTTTGTCTCTAATTCGGTCATGTACGTAGGGTATCGTTTGAAAGAGAACGCTCATGTGAAAATAAATATGCAATTCGCAAGTTTATACGTTCACTGGTTCCAGAGTTATAAGCCGAGATCTGAGGATGGGTCGAAAAATTGAGTCTCACAAAAACGACCGGGAAGGTGATAATACATCTTTTTAGGTTAAATTATACCAAAATATAAAATTTTAGCCAAATCGGAGAGATATAGTTGAGATTTGTCCGGAGGTTAAGGAGCAAAATTCGATTCCTAGAAAAACCGGCTCTTAATATGCACCTTCATCTCAGTACATAGAACTAAAGCTGGCTGCTAGAGACTCAGAAAAAACACAATTTCTTCACCTACGTACATTGTATGTCCTTCAGGATTTAGCCAATAATCAAGACGGAACTTTTTAGTCACTTTGCCTTACCTGCTCATCTTCGAGTTGTTCCTGATGCCAATTGAGTGAACGCAGAATAATCAGCTCGACAGTACAAACCTACAGTAAAATCCCTACTTAGAGTATTTTCATTTTTTCCTACTTATTTATTGTGGGCAGGGGATATCTGTTCAAGTGGGGGTCTATCCGCCCCAAATACTTGGACCAGACCCCAAAGATGAGGCCCCCTGGGATGACGAGTTTTTCACACACCCCATTATGATTTTTCAACCAAGCAACTTTTTTTTTTACAATTCCAGACACTAAAATTGCTTTTTACGGCTTTTGGGCGTTTTTAGCAGTTATCCCTCTTCGGCGGGTGGCCTGTTACATTACATATGTTCATCTTGGCTCCATCCCTTTGGTTTTTGGAAGCAATTGGTGTACAATTTGTGCTGATTATTGTCCAGTAGAGCGTGTGAATTTGAGGGAGACGAAGAGAAGCGAAGAGGTATGACGGTCTCCCCCTACATGGACCGGGACAACTCTCAAGTGCCTAAGCTACAGGACTCTTTTATTGTGCACATGGTGTCGCCACTAGCCGTGGCTCTAAGCGAAGCTGGCATGCTGCCCCTTGGCAGGGACCAGGACGATGAGTCCGAACTGATCATTTACCTAAACCAAAACTTGCAACACTGGAAGCAGGAAATGGGTGAGCAGCTAGACCAGTCCACCTCCGTCAATGAAAGGGAGAGCTCATCTGAGGTACACCTACTACAGTCAGGCACTTAACGCCGTTTATGGTACCGACACCATATATGGTACCGGTGCCGGTACAAATGCGAAGGTACGATACGTACAGTATATGGTACCACCACAGGCCCCGAACGTGGTGGTACCATATATGGTAAAACTACCCTAAGTACCGGCACCTAATATGGCACCTAATATAATAATCGGAGTCCTCATTTTGGTTTCTGGAGGCTCAAAATAGTTTTCCGGAATCCTACAGTAGTTTGGGTTTCAGAGACTCTAATCAGGGTTTGTTTTGGAGCTAAAATATAGGTTTCAAAACCTCTAAATTGGGTTCCAGAAATGCATTTTAGCTGTATTATTCGAATCAAATAGGGTTGTTTTTTGTTTGCACGTTTAACAGCAAAAATAGTTTCCAAATGGTATTTTTTCAGTTAATACAGAATTGTTACCTGATTTTTAGTCCTCAAAACCCAACAAGGTCACCGAAACCCACTTTTGGACACCGAAAAAAGGTCGCTGAAACCCTAAAACCAAGCTACATGCATGTTTTAGAGCTAAAAAAACAAGAAAATATGGCATAATGGGCTTCTAAAAACACCGATTTCTCCTGAAATATCAGCGGCGGAAACACCAAATTCCGTTACCAAAGACATTTTAAGCTGCTTTTAAGCTGAAAATTGGTGATTTCTGAGCCAGTTTGTTAGTACTAGAGCTGCTCTTTGTACTTGTACATATTTTGGGAACGGGGTCTCTAAACTGTTTGTAGGTGGGGTGAGGGAGAGGTTTTGGCCCATCCCAAACTCCCTAGTACACTGTATATTGTACCACTGCATGTTTGATAATGGACGGGAGTGGAAAAAAATATTATGTTCTCTTGAAATTTTTGGTGCATTCTGTGGACTGCTGATGACCTGGTATCAGAAGACAAGTGAAAGTGTGTAAATTTAGGACCAATACGAAATGGAAACTATAGAAGAACAAGAGGAAGAGTTCTGCTGAGTAGCGTATACTGAGAGTCGACAAACCCGGTTTATTCCATGCAAGCATACGGGCGCAACCACTTGGACAGCCTTACAATTTCTGCTGAACCGTATTCGTCTTGCTTTCACAGTATAAAGTGTGTTATTGCTGCTTGTGTCCATATAATGTACTGTATGCTGTATAGTCTCGGCTGTACTGTACGCGCACTTTCCGGTGCTAGCAAGCTTGCGGCTATGGTTTCTGCAGTATCTGTTTATTACTGTATTTTTTCAGAGTATTTTCTCGACAGTTTCCTTCCCCCATTCTCAGTTCTATTTGCAGATTTCTACAAGGATATAACTTTTTTGTTCTATCTCTCTCTCTCTGTCTTTCGGTTTGTTTGTTTGTTTTTTCTGTCTGCATTAGTTTGTTGTAGAGTGCGACCAATACCAGGAAAACGCAATACTTACTCAGCTTGGCCAAAATTCCTACTTTATCCGTATCGCGCGTGGAGATGACAAAAAATAGACTTTTCCAGGTTAGATTGAAAGAAAAGCTAATCACTACTGTTCTGCGTAGGGAGGGAACCGGTATACGGTATCTTTCGCTATACGGTATTTTTATTCCGTATAATACTGTCTAGTTTTAAACACCGAATTAATCATCACAGTTTTTGTCGAAAAATCAGCATTTTAATTCTCCTGATTTGGAATCGAATCTGACTTACACAACTTTTTGACTGAAATGTACATATGCATTTATGGCTCTGAAACCAAGATTGCACTATATTCTCTTCTGCTACTGGCTCTAAAAACCTACTGCAGTGCCGAATTTTAAGTAATTAGTCGAATTTGCAACAATCTTCACGATTTCTGCATATTCCAACTTAACCAAGTGTTTCTCGCTTTCTATTAGAGCATAATACGGTACCATATGGTATTATACGGTATCAAAATGCTATACGGTATTTTTATACCGGTCCCATCCCTTATCTGTGCAGCTTTAGGAAACTGGTCATTAACTATAATTTATTATCGCGTAAATTCCGCTATAAATTTTAGTTGCGGCGCATAACAGGCTCAAATATAGGCAAGTTTGAGGAATTTTGGGTCTCAATTGGGTTTGAAGGCGTATAAAAGCCCGAATACCCGGGGAAAACACGAGTACCTAATGCCAGTTCGCACTCTATACTTTGTTGTGATCAGTTTGTTGTTGTTCTGCGTGAATGGACTTGCTCTTACTACCTACGTACTAGGTAGAGTGGTTATTTACGAAGCGTTTTCTATGGTTGTAGCGAAGAGCAAGACGAAAACTGTGGGCGTTCTTGAAGTGTGTAGAAGACTGATACTCATCTTTACTGTCACCTTTGACACGGCACTATTTATTATTGCAACAGTAAACTTTCCTGAGTGGCCAATTTTTAGATCACTTACCGATCACTTTAGATTTTTTGATCACTACCGGACAGTGGAGCATCAGGGTACATACAGTCATGTCTCGCTAATCCGGATAATCGTCTTTCGAACAAGATTAGGCCGGGCTCCAATTTTCCCCCATGTTATATGACTCGTTAATCCGGACAGAAGATTTGGGGTCTCAACTTCGAAATTTGTATGTTAAAGCGATTCATAATCCGGATTTGGTTAATTTGGACAAAATCCATGCGCAATTTTTCAATTCAGGTGTGAATTTTCGATTGAATAATGCTTTACGTAGTTACGTAGAGTCAGAATGTGATTTTTTTGCCTTTTTACGTCGGAGCTATAATCAGCTGAAATAAGCTTTTGGCTTTTAAATTAGGAGGTACAACTGCAGACTCTGATAGGGTGTGCGACGATAGTTCCACTCCTAATCTGGCGAGGCCGGCCACTCACAGAAGGTAAACAGCCTGCGGTACTAGACCAGACCGGCCGCCTGTTAAGGAATAGACGCCATCCGGGCAAGTATATAACGCGCTGCATAACCAGTGCTTATAAACGGAATAGTGGTAGTACTTCCGTTACTGGATGGCTATGGTGCCCACTCTCTGGAATCACTACGATAATAACAGCTACAGAACGACCAACCATGCAGAGGGCTATCACAACTCTCTCAACTCGTGTTTCGGCCGTGCTAACCCCTCTCTGACATGGTTCTTCGATTTTCTGCGCAAACAACAGTACTCCATCCTGACCAGAATTCTACATGTGCGCAACGGATCGCCGACAAAAGGCAGAGTGCCAGAATACCTGCACACTCACGACCAGATCATGGCCACAAAGGAACAACTCAGAGACCGTATTGTAGTGCCGTTTGACGAAATTCTTGTGTATTTGCGTAGAATGAGTTATTTGATCAAAAGTCAGAAGCTGTAATAAATTTCGTTGCTGCAAGAATGTACGTACAGTACAAATTACCTTCGCGCAGGGTTGTATATTTTTCCGAAAAAACCTCGGCCTGTTTTTTTCCAGTTTTTTTCGTTTTTTTTTCGGTTTTTTTCCAAAATCGCGGAAAAAAACTCCAGCTTAAGTTTTGAGTACCCTAGCCTGGTTTTATGATTCCTAACGCTTTCTAGCGCCTTCCTGAGTCTTTTCAGAACAGAAATACCCGTCTTACATAGATATAAATCACGAAACAGGCATGAAACAGTGCCTGATAGGCCCCATCAATAACCGCTATATGTAAATTTTCTTACAGCAGTTGGCCTTTTTGTTTAAAATTGCCAAATTTGGTCTTTTCTGTTGTTTTTCTAAGAGTTTTGAATTACTCTGGCCTATTATGCATCGCAAAAGTTCATTTTTTAACTGAAAAATGACATAAATTAGCTATTTTTAGCTTGAGTTTTTTTCCACGATTTATGTTTTTTTTCGACCCTTAGGAAAAAAACCGGTTTTTTTTCGGAAAAAAACGGAAAAAAACACACCTCACAACCCTGCCTTCGCGTAGTTTAGCTGCAGTCATGGCTGCCAATTGCTAAAAAGGCCAGAATAGTTCCTCGCCTTAGGGCGGATTAATTAGGGGCCGCGGCCAGCTCCGCGAACAATAGAGTGGAGCTATCGTCCTACAACCAACGAGACATGACTGTACCCCCAAATAGTTTTCCCGAGCTACACAATTTGGCACTTGGCTCCAAATACTTTCCTGTCAGATGCTCTATTTTTTAGACAGGTTTCATAGCTATCTGACCCTGAATTTCGCTTCATTATAATTATGGTAGCCAACAGTAAAAGAAAAGCTTGCGATACTCACAGAAAAAACGCGGTTAAGGGGTCGTCTATAAACGACGTCGTTCCAGAGGGGGGAGGGGGGGTCGGCTGAAATGCGACGATAGACGACGCACCAGGAGGGGGAGGGGGTTAGCAAAAAACGACGTCGTTTTTTTTAGGAATTTTTAGGAACTTTGAATGTATTATTTTCGATTTATGTACATTCTGTCAAAGATTTCTACATACTGAAAAGCTTCCCAGAGTGGTTGAAGGGATCTATTCAATTCATTGTACAGTTTGGCAACAAGAAAAAATCACAGTACTGCATGTACGTACTGCACTTTTATCGGGGGGGGGGGTAACCCGAAAACGACGTCGCCTTAAGGGGAGGGGGTCCCCAGAAACGACGCGAGGCGATTTTGGAGGGAGGGGGGTTCGAAAAATCGGGATTTTGGAACGACGTCGTTTATGGACGGCCCCTAACGCGCGGTAACAAAGGGTATAACAAAATCGCGTTTAATGTATCAACGATTTGCTAACGCGGGTTTACAGATCGTCGAAAACAAACGCGTTTAGGACAGCGCGTTCGCCTTCCTATAAGTCAGCCAGCATTGCGTTTGGCTTGCTTTTGTAGATTCGATCTCAGTTTTTTATTATATTTTCGTTTTTATATCTCGCCGAAAAGGTGGCGACAATAATCTTGAGCAGTGCGAAATGAAATGAAGACAAAACATGGCTGTACTGCAGTGTGGTGCATTTTGAAAATTTGAAACTAGGTAAAGTAATACTAGGTAAAGTTGACACCTAGAAAACTAGGTAAAGTAATACTAGGTAAAGTTCTCAGCTAAGAAACTAAAGTCCATGTAAAAATGATTGGCGGTGGCGGAAAAAAGCGATTTTCTCAAAAACTTTCTTCAAGACCCCAAACTTATTTTATATCAATCGATAGCAAATTACAAGTGCTACAAGATGCGAACGTCAAATCAAAGGTTCCACGCAGTTTTGTATGTGTTTTTCGGGAAAAACTAATTTTCGGCAAAATCAAGTTTTTATAGAAGAGTCAAATCGACAAGCGGACTCCAGATTCTTATTCTATGTGCAATTGCGAGTTTGCTGATATATACATGTTTTGGGATTTTCAAATTAGTTTTCGGGAAAAACGCGTTTTTCGGAAGGGTGTGCGAGTCAAAAAATTGTCTGCGATCTGTTTTACTATGGAAAATTGCACAACATTTTTCAAATTTGACCCAAACGGTATAAACGGCCTGAAAACCGGCTCATATCCACGAGTCAAACTTAATTTTGGTCCATAGAATCCATTTTTGCAGTCCGTTTGGCACTATGTGGTCGCGTTTTCCAGTTATTTTCATTTTAATTGTTTTTTGCAAAATTTTGTCTGACTGGAGCTGCTGCTGTGAGTCTCTTCAGATGTTGCTCAAAATGCAACTCCTGGGGTAATTTTAGATGGTGAATTCATTTCTGTCACCTAGAACACCGTCAGGTTACTGCAAACCTAACTTTCGAGCACCCCCTATTTGGTATGATATTTTAGCAATCTGTCTTTGACATCTTTGCTTGTTAAAAGAACACTGATTAATGCTTACGCCATCAAGTGAATCCAGCCTCATGTCTAACGTTATAGAGAAGCAAGTTCTTGCCCAAGGTATATCCTAATCTGCGCAAGTTTCGCTCTGAATACTAATTTGCGCAACAGCTAAAATCAGCTTCCTTCATAACTGGGATGATAAGATAAGCACATAAATCGACTCTAGAGTCTTCAATGACTCTAATAATACTTTGGTTACTGTTCTAGCTGAAAAGGTTGCAGTGTTATGACTGATCAAAGTTGACTGAAATTGCCAAAAATGGCCCATTTGACCATCAACTTTGATCGGTCATAACACTGCAACCTTTTCAGCTAGAACAGTAACCAAAGTATTATTAGAGTCATTGAAGACTCTAGAGTCGATTTATGTGCTTATCTTATCATCCCAGTTATGAAGGAAGCTGATTTTAGCTGTTGCGCAAATTAGTATTCAGAGCGAAACTTGCGCAGATTAGGATATACCTTGGGCAAGAACTTGCTTCTCTATAACGTTAGACATGAGGCTGGATTCACTTGATGGCGTAAGCATTAATCAGTGTTCTTTTAACAAGCAAAGATGTCAAAGACAGATTGCTAAAATATCATACCAAATAGGGGGTGCTCGAAAGTTAGGTTTGCAGTAACCTGACGGTGTTCTAGGTGACAGAAATGAATTCACCATCTAAAATTACCCCAGGAGTTGCATTTTGAGCAACATCTGAAGAGACTCACAGCAGCAGCTCCAGTCAGACAAAATTTTGCAAAAAACAATTAAAATGAAAATAACTGGAAAAGGCGACCACATAGCGCCAAACGGATTGCAAAAATGGATTCTATGGACCAAAATTAAGTTTGACTCGTGAATATGAGCCGGTTTTCAGGCCGTTTATACCGTTTGGGTCAAATTTGAAAAATGTTGGGCAATTTTCCATAGTAAAACGGATCGCAGACAATTTTTTGACTCGCACACCCTTCCGAAAAACGCGTTTTTCCCGAAAACTAATTTGAAAATCCCCAAACATGTATATATCAGCGAACTCGCAATTGCACGTAGAATAAGAATCTGGAGTCCGCTTGTCGATTTGACTCTTCTATAAAAACTTGATTTTGCCGAAATTTCGTTTTTCCCGAAAAACACATACAAAACTGCGTGGAACCTTTGATTTGACGTTCGCATATTGTAGCACTTGTAATTTGCTATCGATTGATATAAAAAAAGTTTGGGGTCTTGAAGAACGTTTTTGAGAAAATCGCTTTTTTCCGCCACCGCCAATCATTTTTACATGGACTTTAGGTAAAGTAATACTAGGTAAAGCCCAGAAAAACTAGGTAATACTAGGTAAACCTAAAACGCTCGAAATCAAGTCAAAATATTATTTTTGGTTCAATAGAACAATGATGAAGTTAGTGGAGTTAAAATTTACGAAATTTGACAAATTTCAAGTAAATATTTGTATTTTATTGATCAAATAAGTCAGAAATTCATTCTCTGGGCCACTGTAATAGAGGGAAAGAGGGAAATTTGAAGGTTTGCTGACTGAAAAAGCCACGTAAAACTGAAAATATCAAACTAGGTAAACTTGTTCTACCTAGAAGTACCTAGTTATGTGGATTTAAAACTAGGTAAAGTAAAACTAGGTAAAATAGAGTAACCAGCAACTAGGTAAAGTAAATCTAGGTACTTTTCCTGAATATTAACTAGGTAATACTAGGTATACCTAGTTACCTAGATAAAAAGTGCACCACACTGCTGTACTGTACTGTGAAATCGGCATAAAAAATGTGCTTTGTGCACACATGAGAGTAATTCGTCCCGATGCAATTTATTTCACCGATTAAATCTGCTATGTACGACTAGAGCTAATTCGTAGTGACTACTACAGTCAGGCACTTGACGCCGTTTATCGTACCGACACCATATATGGTGCCTCTGTACCATGTATCCCTTTGATGCCTAACCTTTCATTAACCTTAATTAATCTTTCTGCTATTACTAAATTCTAACACCTGGCCCTCAAATACTGTTTCATGCAGTCTCAGTTATAAGCTGCTGAAGCACAGGCAAAACATATCGCGTCCACTGCCGCCAGAGAAAGCGTCTTGCCAAGACAGATCCTTCACTGACAAAGCGAGAAGGTGACCGTCCAACACTCACACGGCAATTCATACACACCAAAGACGTTATAAAAACCTTGCAAAAGTAATGTTTATGTGCTTCTCGTCAGACATAGCACTGGCTCAAGCAACCGTGTCACGTAACCATAAAATCACACCTCTCAGTCTGAGAGTCTAGCTCAGGGACAAAATTGTCAACGCATGACCTTGCTTTTCAATTGTCGTTTTTCAGCCACTCTTCGCGTATGCCGGCCGGCCTCTTCTCTACATAGACCCATCTCCTATGCTCTCCTTGGGGTTGGATGGCGTCACAGAAATACACAGCCCTAGCACACTCCATGCCAGTGGCGTATCCAGGATTTCGGAAAGGGGGGGTGTAAAATTTTGAAAGTTACTGTTGTTTGGGTATCGGATTTTCAGGAATCGGTTCGGTATGGGTAGGTATTCGCAAAAATACCGGTATACCGGTATTTATTCAGTATTTTCTGAAAATGTTTTACAAAGTAAAAACACTGAATTTCCAATTTACAAGGCCACGGATTTAGTCATTAATAAGGTCAAAGGTTAGAAAATCATCAAAAGCAATGGGATTTACAGCTTTTAGGAACTTTTGAAATCACTTTTAGTTTTAGTGGAGTGAAAATTGTTTCTATAAAAAATTTTTGGCTAAGAGAAATGTTTCCATTGTGATTGTACTGTAGTTTTAGGGCCTGCTAGTGTACAGTATGGAGATCTAACGAGCAGTGACAAAATACGGGACTATTATGTTGATTGTGAATGTACTGTACAGAAAGTACATAGAGACTTGATTATTAAGGAGCAGTGCGAAGTTGAGCCAAAACTAGCCCAACGCTTTCTAATGACAAAGTTTGGGTCAGGGAGTTGGATCAGAGAACTAAAAAATCCTTCAAATTCGATATTTTGGAGGGATATCGTAATAGAATGCGTTTCTGCATGCCCCAACAATGCAAAATTACAAAGAAAACAACGTGATCATAGGGAACTTTCGATAAAAAATGAACTAAGCTGGACAAAAAATACCGATTCCTAAATACCTGGGTATTCCCAAAACAATCGGTATACCCGGTATGGGTATTTATTAAAATACCTGGAATCGGTAGGTATTTATTGGGTAGGTATTCCCAAAAATACCCATTTTTCGGTATGGGTTCGGTATACCCAATCAACAGTAGTTGGGCCGCTGCCCAACCAGGGTAAGAGAATTTAGCAATATTTGCCTTCAAAAACGCGTTTAAAACACATTTCAGGCTTAAAATTAACAGAAATTACAAGTTTTAGTAGTTTAGTGGCCTGGTTTGGCTTCTGCCCGACCAGGGCGAGAAAAGTTTGAAAATTTAGCCATCAAAAACGCATTTAGAATACCGTTGTCAAGTAAATTAAAATTAAAATCAAATTAAATTCGAAAATAATTTACTTACGAAGAGTAAATTAAATGGCAAGTAAATTAAAATAAAATTCAATCTCTGAGAAAAATGACGAAGCAAGTAAAAAGTAAATTAAATTAGATTGAAAAGGCCGAAAATTTTACTTTTAATTTACTTCTATTTTACTTCTAATTTGCTTCACTGACCATTCGATCTGCGGTTGTTGTCGGCTCTCGCAAGCTACTTGCTGTTATTCTGTGCTCTTTCTGTCTGTCTGTTTGACTGCACCACATATGCTCTCCCTGTTGGAAACTCATCTACTGTGCAGCAGATACCATGCAACTCATAGTTTCGTTCTGAAATTTTGTGATATTCCTGATCTATTCTTGACCTGTCCAACCAAACAAAATAGGAAATTTGAAATCATATTCTTGGCGAGTAGCATTAGGAACTGAACTGAACTAGCGAGACATTTCACCAAAAGTCTGTAAAACATGAGAATAGACATTTTCGCCCCTTAATTTAGTTATAAACAAACCAACGGATTTCCCTCTTCATACAATGTAGTGATTGGTCAGGAGAACAGATACCTATACACCTTACTGTATGTATGTACGTGTTGGTTGCAGAAACGAAAACTGGTGATTTGCTGGTTTCTCAACTGTCACAACTTGTTTCTCAAAAATGTCGCTTCAAATCCTGCACTAATGTATGTACAGTACAGTCAAACAACTATAGTTTCGAGTAACCACCGATACGTGAAAGCACGCTTGTTTCATAAACATGAAACTTGTCATTGAATAAGAGCATTAGGTATCTATTAGCTTTTCGTCTGCTGTTCCTGTACTGTTTCTGGTTTGGCAAATTAAGAGTTGTATGGTATCTGCTGTCCCTAGAAAAAAGTAATTAAAGGGCATTGAACGAACAACTGCGTTTTGCCGAGAACACGATGACACTATTTGAAGAGGTTAACAAAACGATGGAGTTAGATTTCATAGTGTTTGCAGTTTAGCGGAAATCGGTACTCACATATTCAATCATTTTAGGGTCTTTTCCATAACTTTTTGTATGGAAAAGTAAATTAGAATTTAATTAAAAGTTGAAAGTAAATTAAAATCAAATTAAATTGTTGGTAAACTGGGGCAAGTAAATTAAAAAGTAAGTAAATTATTTTGTGGAGGTGCAAGTAAATTAAAAAGCAAGTAAATTCCTCAACTAATTTACTTGACAACGCTAATTTAGAAGGCATTCTGAGCACAAAATAGACAGTTTTGGTACATAATTCATTAGTTTCGCTTATTTTTGACAGACTTTCTCTTCCTACCTCCACCGCAAAGGGGGTGTACCCACCCTACACCCCTGGATACGCCACAGCTCCATGCGTACGACACATTTCGTCCAAAGTCCTTTTGGCGGAATGCTGATCCATTGGCACGCTCAGTAAATGAAGATGCATCTTTCCTAGAAAACAGTGGGCCATTTAAACACCAATTTTATACTTGTCCCTGCATTTCAGGGCTTGTCCCCGAAAAGTGGAGACAACCCCGGGGTAGTCCCAAAAATTGGGACAAGCCCTCCATTGTCCCTGGGGCTTGTCTTAGCTTGTCCTCGACCCTGTCCCCGTCGGGACATCTGGGACACCTTAACACTACCAACTAAATCTGCTGACTACAAATTAACCACTAACTACATACTTTTGGCCCCGATTTTGTAGTCTCATCTGGAAATTCGCACTGCTGTTTATAGTAATTTTAGAAGTCTGAAAAATTTTACAAAAATAGCCAAAAATTTTAATCCCAAAAACAAACATTGCTTCATTCAGATCTTAGCTCAATCAGTCTCCAGTTTAGTTTAAATTGCGGTTTCGTAAATGACAACAAAAGTAATTCCTGCGCGTGCAGTACCACAGACGCAACAGGGGACCTACGGGCCTGCCTTCCAATAGGGCAACTATGACACCAAACAAACAAACAAATTTTCGATACATGTAACAGGTCATCCGCCGAAGGGGAGGGGGTTTGGGGTCTGAGCCCAAATTCTAGGGGAGGGGGCTGGATACTAAAAACGCTCAAAAACCGCTAATTTGGGCTTAAACACAGCTAAATAGTGCTGTTTTCCAGGAGATTTTAGCAATTCTAGTATCTGAAATGTGCTCAAAAAATTACTTGGCAGAAAATCGGGAGTGGGTCCCTGATTCGGGAAGTCTGGTCTAAGCCGGGTGGGGGCAGATCCCATCCCGGACCCCCTGTTGCGTGTATGAATACATATTTCACCTCACCACCGATTTTTATGAGAGTAATTTTTCATTCATCCCATTTCTTTCGTTGTTTGATAATTTCAGACACTAAAATTACTGAAATTCTTTGTAGACAGTACTGTTGTTTGGTATTGGGTTTTCCGTTTGTGTATGTGTATGTGTATGTGTATACACATTTACCCTCAATGTGTATGGTAATTTGTGTATACACATTCAACAAAACAATGTGTATTTTTGTGTATATTTGTGTATGTGTATTGTACTGAAAATGCAATTTTTTTGGTAGATTTTGAGCCAGAAATGCTAAGAAAATCAAATCTCTCAATGTCTGTTGCTTTAAACCTTGGGTAGCTTTGGAATCGAGTTATTTAGGCCATTTGAAGGCTTTATCAGGGTATCTACCGTTTATTACTGCATCAAAAACATCGAAATTTTACGATTCTGATCGAAATTTTATCGACTTTTGCTGATCAAATACACATACACAAAAATACACATTTCGAGTGCTGTTTGTGTATGGTAATGTGTATCTGAATTTTCAATGTGTATGTGTATGTGTATGTGTATACACATTGAAAAAACAATGTGTATTTTTGTGTATGGTAAATGTGTATGTGTATACACAAACAACAGTAGTAGACAGCGATTGTAGCTGTCAAAAAATAAATAATAAAAAATCAACAAATCAACATTACTACCGATTTTTAGTTCAAACTTTATCCATTTTTAACTGTGTGACTTCTAATTTTTCTAGACAGTCAGTGACTTTATAGCTCAGACTACAAATTGACTGACAACTACAACGTACGTATGTACGATGATGTACGTTAGTTTGAAAACCTTTTAAGGCGTTAAAAAGTAGAATTGGTCTCTCATCGTTGTTTCATAAGCAGAGACGGATATTTGATTTGCGCAGCAAAACGTTGCTTTGACATTAAACGTGGTAAGTTTAAAAAACGTGTTTAACGGATTTGCGTTTGTCTGGCTTGGTGGTCTAGTGGTATGATTCTCGCTTTGGGTGCGAGAGGTCCCGGGTTCAATCCCCGGCCAAGCCCAGTAGTTTTTTCTTTTAGATACTGTTATCTCGGCAAAGTTCCACTTTGCCTGGCAGGGTCCTTAGTTTTTGGATTACGTACAGTCGAGCATAAAAGGATCGGAAACCTATTTAGGCCTAATGGTGCTTACAGTATGGCCAAGAAATAATCCTATAGTATGAGGGATTCTTCAAAAGCTTACCTTAAATAATCTAACAAAACATTTAACAGTAAAAAAGTTTACGATTGCACTGTCTAATTTTTGAGTAAGAGTAAAGAAGGTGGCCTAAAAACTAAATCCGGCGTTCAAGTTAATTCACAAAACGGCTATATTTCAACACCAATTTTAAGAGTCGTTCTCTGGTCAGATCGCGTTTTGCCCCTTTGCCCTATTCAGACCCAAAATTGAAATTTTGAGCTAGAGAGCTGCGAGTTGGCACACTAATACATACTAATGAGTTATCTTTCAGCTGCAAAGGATTAGTGGATCTGACGCTCCTGTCCTGAGATATAGCCTTCCGAAAATCGGTCCGCTTAACTATGGGACCAAAACTTCAAACTCGAATTTCTCGCTTCGTACTCGGAATTCGGACCTAAAAATTGGGGTACTTAGAGTACTTTTAGACTGCTTTAAGAAACTTTTGTCAAATTTTCGTTTTCAGAAAAAAAATTTTTTTTCGCCCCCTTTGCGCCCCCCTCGCTCGTCTGGAACCCCCCCAACCCCGTTTTTTTTTATTTCAGAAAAACGTTGCGCTATCAATTACCTACCGTTTGGTGTGAAGCATTGTTTGCTCAGACCCGTGGAGCGTGAGAAAGCTGAGGTCAAACATGCCCCGGTCGCAAAATTTTCGCACTTTTCTCAGGTCAAATATTTCCAAGTCTTGGTTTTCCACCTACTAGTAGGAATTGGGACTTAAAAATTGGGGGTTTTAGAGTACTTTTAGACTGCTTTAAGAAACTTTTGTCAAATTTTCGTTTTCAGAAAAAAAAATTTTTCGCGCCCTTTGCGCCCCCCTAGCTCGTCTGGAACCCCCCAACCCAGTTTTTTTTATTTCAGAAAAATGTTGCGCTACCAATTACCTACCGTTTGGTGTGAAGCATTGTTTGCACAGACCCGTGGAGCGTGAGAAATTTGAGGTCAAACATGTCCCGGTCGCAAAATTTTCGCACTTTTCTTAGGTCAAATATTTCCAAGTCTTGGTTTTCGACCTACTAGTAGGAATTGGGACTTAAAAATTGGGGTTTTAGAGTACTTTTTAGACTGCTTTTAAGAAACTTTTGTCAAATTTTCGTTTTAATAAAAAAATTTTTTTCGCCCCCTTTTGCGCCCCCAGCTCGTCTGGAACCCCCCAAACCCCAAAATTTTTTTCTCAGAAAACAAACATTTCACAAACGTTTGTTAACGCAGTCACAAAGTACTCTAAAACACACAATTTTTAA
>JASANB010007091.1:0-28597 GCA_030248155.1 Sabatieria punctata
CCTAACTACAGAACTACGAACCAACGTCTTTTTATTAACGAAAGCAGACCAACAGAGAGCGCACAGCTGGGGAGCGTGCTGACCTAGCATATGCCCTGAGGCCCAGGTCAAACGATAAGAAAAGAACTGGCTCGGCCGTACGAAAACTGATTTGCATTCTCTACATATATACACTGCGTAGTAAGTACATGTACATAAAATGAGGCAAAACAATTACACCACAACACTCCTCCTTTGATTTGCCGGTGCGCGGAGGAAACACCAAACTGCTTACTGCGCAACTACAAAAAAGGCTGCCTTAGAAAATTTTAGCTCCCCAAGTAACCACATATTGATCACCATAATTAATTGAAATAACACTGCAGGAACATTAGACATCGAACACTACGCATCCAAATGTGCGGGCATTAGGGAAAAGCAAGAAATAAAATTCTAAAAAAAACTATCGCAGCGACACCTGGCGGCATCCTACCGGGAGGTGGAAGAGGTAAGTAAAATTGATTCCAAGGCTTGGGAGAACTGGGGAAAAAAATTCCCAATTAATCGGAGAGGGGGAAGACCCAAGCTGCCTTGGTAGGTATTAGTCTGGAGTGAAGGGTCGAAGATTCAGTCCCTGTCGAAACCCTTCGTAGATAGGTAGCGTCGTTGCTTTGGTGAGACCATCCGCCAACTGTTTGCTTGTTTCAGTGTACTGGACGCTCACCACTCCTGTGCGCACATAATCTTGTACAAACTTCAACTTCACGTCTATATGTTTGGTGCGCTGATGGGCTGTTGTATCTTTAGTGAGAGCCACCGCTGCTTTATTATCTTCGAAGATTACGGTTGCTTCTTGCTGCTTTTCGCCTAGAAGTGCCAGCAGTGTACGTACCCATTGTACTTCTGCAACCGCCTCCGAAAGCGATGTAAATTCAGCCTCTGTTGTTGATTTGGCCACTAGATTTTGCCTGCGACTACACCAACTGATTGGACACTGACCGAAGAGTGTCAAGTAGCCAGATGTTGACCTTCGTGTGTTGGAATCACCAGCCCAATCAGCGTCTGCAAAGGCAGTAAGCTTTGGCCGCTCATAGCTTGCTTTCAGGTACAACGCAAAGTGCTGAGTGCCTTTTAGGTACCTCAGTACCCGTTTAGCGGCAGATAAATGAGTTGTCGATGGACTGCAGTTGAACTGTGACAACCGGTGAACAACAAACGACAAGTCGGGACGAGTCGCGACTGCAAGGTACATTAACGAGCCGATTATTGACTGATAGGACCCAGGGTCCACTTTGTCTCCTTCTGCTTCGCATTCTAACAACTCCGTTCCTGCTGCCATTGGTTGCTTAACTGCATTTGAGTCGGCCATCTTGAAACGCTCAAGAACACGAGCGGTATAGGCCTGCTGCGTCAGCCAAATTCCTTGCTGAGTTTGCTTCAGCTGCACCCCCAGGAAATGGTGTATTGGTCCCAAATCCTTTGTTTTGAACTTTTTGGCGATCAGAGCTTTTCTGTGACTCAACGCTTGGTTGTTTGCGCTAGCAACTATCAAATCATCTACGTAAACACCGACGAGAACCATACTGCCATTGATTTTTCCTTTGTACAGGCACTTGTCGGCGGTTGTCTGCTTCAGTTGTAGTTCCTCTAATGCGGCGTGTAGAGCTTCGTTCCAACAGTGTGGGCACAGTTTCAGCCCGTACAGGCTTCGACGAAGTCGGCAAACATGGTGTGGGTACGTTGGGTCTTTGAAACCATCAGGTTGCTCCATAAAAACTTCCTCATTCAGATACCCATTCAAAAACGCGGTCTCCACGTCCAACCGATGAACCGCCATGTTTTTATGTATTGCCACTGCTAGAAGAGCTCTAACACTGTCCCAGCGAACTACAGGAGCGAAAACATCGAAATAAACGATGCCATACGTTTGAGAAAAACCTTTAGCTACTAAGCGAGCCTTGAAGCGATCCACCTGACCAAATTGGTTGACTTTTGTCTTGAACACCCACTTGGAGCCTATCACTTTGCGATTTGTGGGTCTAGGAACCAATTCCCAGGTCTGAAAACTCTGTAGTGAGTCAAACTCACTTTGTGCCGCTTTCTGCCACTGATTAGCCTGTTTTGAGTGCATGGCTTCGTGCCAAGTCAGTGGTTCTCCGATCTGTTCGATCTGCGCTGCTTTTCCACTCTCGAATCGCTCTGGTGGTTGTCCTTTGTTTGTTCTACCTGACCGTCTGATGATCGGTTCCGGCTGTCCAGGTGGCAACGGCTGACGAACTAAATTCCGTGGAATTCTCAACAAAATTGGAGGTCTTTCTTCTTCTGGTTCTGGCGGATTTTGTGGCGCTGCAAGTACTTCTTCCAACGGATTTTCTTGTTGCTCCTGCTCCTCCTGTTCTACAGGCTCCTCCTCTTGTACTGGAAACTGCTGCTCCTGCTGCACAGGCTCCTCCTGTCTCATTGGAACATCTAGCAATAGGCCACAATTCTTGGGCTTCAAAGAAGTTGGTCGCAACGATTTTCCACGTTGCCCAATTGTCCAAACGCAATTGCGGCAGATTAGCTGATGTGGGCATTGCCATTTCAGGTTGGGCAGCTGCACAACGCAGACAAAACAGTGGAAGATCAAAGTGGGAGGCCCATAACCTGATGCAGCGTCAGGCGGCCTAACTACAGAACTACGAACCAACGTCTTTTTATTAGCGAAAGCAGACCAACAGAGAGCGCACAGCTGGGGAACGTGGCTGACCTAGCATATGCCCTGAGGCCCAGGCCAAACGATAAGAAAAGAACTGGCTCGGCCGTACGAAAACTGCTTTGCATTCTCTACATATATACACTGCGTAGTAAGTACAGTACATGTACATAAAATGAGGCAAAACAATTACACCACAACAAATCCAGCCTTAATAATCTAATAATTGTCATTTATAATTACTGTCACAACTACTAAACTAAATTTGACGATCAATGAACTAAGATGCCAAGCAATGTTTGTAATTTATGTGATTAATGAAAACTTTTCGCGCTTTTTGAAAAAAATTTCACTTAAACTGTTATATACTAACTGTAAACAACTGTGCAAATTTCAAGATTTGAGACTACAAACTCGGAACGAAAAAATATCCATACATGTAACAGGTCATCCGCCGATGGGAGGAGGGGGGTTGGGGGGGTCTGGCGCCGGCCAGGGGGTCTGAGCCAAAATTTTGGGAGGGGGTAGGGCACTAAAGAACGCTCAAAAATCGAAAAAAATCGCCAAAATCGCTAATTTGGGCTGAAATACAGCTAAAAAGTGCTGTTTTGCGGGCGATTTTGGCAATTTTTGTGTCTGAAATTGTAAAAAATTGCAAAAATTTGCTCAAAAATTTACTTGCCAGAAAAATCGGAGGGGGGGGTCGGCAAAATTGTCTCGGGGGTCCCGTCCGGGGGGGTCTGGCCTAAGTCGGGTGGGGGCAGACCCCCCAGACCTCCTGTTACTTGTATGGTAGTTAGTGGTCAATTTGTAGTCAGCAAATTTAGTTTGTAGTTATAGAGTTAATTTGTAGTCTCATTTTTCCCAAAAGTCAGGTAGTTACGTAGTAGTCTGTTAGTTTGTAGTTAGTAGTCACTACGAAACGAACTAGGTCTATGCATGACAGCATTTTCAAATCTGTATAGCCTCAAAACATGGTCGTAACCTTTTACCAATAGGACTGGTCGAGTAGTCGACTGTTATTGACGATAATCTATCAGACACTGCTGCTACGGAAGAGGCAAATGTGAAATGCTCGAGTCAATCTGGTCCTACTCGAAATTCGTGGACGTCTTACGCCAATCAAACCCTGCTTCATGTTCGCGATTCTGCAACTGGAAACAACTACACGTTCAGGCGCAAAAGACGGCTGGAAGCGGCAGTATGAATGCAAGTCTTGTCATCCTGCTCGGTACAACCTGTACAAGTCTGCCAAGTTGACCCGACTGAAGAGAGGACAGGCCGACCCCAGACTGGCGAAGGGGCAAGTGAACGTGAACTACGGTGCTGTTAATGAGTTATTCTTCAACCGGATGGTAGAGTGATAGCTGTCGATATTTATGCCGGCCACCATCTACAATGCCAACCTGTAACTGATGCACAAATAGCTGCGTGCAGAGCACATGCGCAGCGAAGAACGCAAATTTTTGAAAGAAACTGGATGCGCAGCATGGACTGCTAATGTTAGAGTACCACGGTTTAGATTTAGGTTTGTTGTCAGGCCTCTGAAAGGCAGTGTAAACCGAGATGACAAGTAGAAAAATGGGTAGCATCGTGGGATTGGGAGCTAGAGGGAGTCTGTGTGCAAGGCCACAGAATACGAGTTCTTCAGCTTTAGTTTGCCAGGGATGGACTTGCACAAAGTAAGATTTTTTATAATTTGACTTATTGAATGAAACAATTTCGCGACAAGCAATCGTTTCGAGCATGAGCATGCTAATTTTCTTCATTTGCCCTTAGTACTGCTTATTTCCTTTCTCTTAACTTGTAACTTGCGATTTTCCAACTTTCCTAGTTTTGAGGAGGCTATTTGTAACATTGGAAAACCCGAAAAGCTTGGTGGTGCACCACAGTAGAGACCTGCACGGGCCGCCTTTCTGACGGCCCGGCCCGGCCCGGCCTGTCCACAAACCTAATTTTTGCGGCCCGGCCCCGTCCCGGCCCTTATGAAAATGCAATTTTTGTGGCTCGGCCCGGCTGAAATCCTCTAAAAATCCTCTGTAGGGCAACCAGGCCCGGCCCGTGCAGGTCTCTACACCACAGCGTACCGCACATCTGTACCGTTTCCGTTTTTCTGGGGAGGCGATTTGTATACGCGCCATAAAATCCCCCTAGGTATTTCCCCTCCCATTTTCAAAAAACCTTACCAAAAACCCATACCCTAAGATACAGTGGGAAAATATCAAAATTTTTAAAACATATTAACCGGTTGGGGCAGACCATACTCCATTTGGAGTAGTTGGCCTGCGGTTAGCGTTTTCGAAAATAGGCCGACGCTGCGCTAACCGCTGTTCAACTGCGATGGGCGGAGTTGAATTTAGAGTTTCGTAGGCCGCGCGCCAAATTTGGCTGGCTGCCAATTGTTAAATTTTCGAATCTGTGATCTCATCCAAAGGCGGAACCTGACCCTTTTTCAGGGCCTTTTTGCACAGAGGGGAGTACGCCTCAGCCGCATCTATTTCCCATCAATTTTACGTTGTCTAATAGCCGTCCCACTACAAAAAGATTGAAAATTGCTGTCAAGATTCGTTCTATTTTCGAAGAGAACCGTCTTAGTTAAACTATCCTCAAGTATCGATTTACGCCCACAGCAGCGGTTAGAGAATCTATTTTCGCTTTACATGCGAAAATAGAAAACGCTAACCGCTGTCGATTTCCGAAATTAGCCAGCGGTTAGCGTTTCGCGAATTTAGGCGTCTGGCGCAAGGAGTTAATATAACTATACATATATGTTTTTCGCCAATCAAACATATAAATAACACATATAGTTATATGTTTCTGAAAATTGAATATGCACATATTTTTAAACATAAAACATATTTGGGTAAAAGTCGCTTATTCACTTATATTTTGTCTTAATTTTCGATAATTCAAACTTGAGATTCTGAATTTCCTGTTTAAAACGGTTTGCAACAATTTAGATAGCATACTCAGATTCAATAAGTTTAAGTGAAAGTCAGATTTTGGAAAAGTTTACTGTCAAACAGCAACCAAAAGTCCTGAAATAATGAATTCCTATAGCAAAAATATGTATATGTTTCCAGAAACATATTGGCCTCAAAACATATAAATACAAAACATATTTGACATGCAAACATATTGAGAAACATAAACTATATGTTATCACAAACACAAACATATTTATGTTTTAAAACATATACATAAAACATACAGTATATGTTTCCCACAGTACCCTAAGAACTATAAAAACTGTGGTGTTTTTATGGCATTTACGTTTTAATCTTGCGCAAGATTGCAAGTGTAGTAGCTAAGCAATACCTAACTAATACAGTAACAAGGAATATCAAGGACAGAATAAATAAATATACATTCAGAATTCGTTTATAAAAAAGTAAACAGCAAAACCTGATACAGTTCCCAAAAATGGCAGAGAAGCAAAAAATCAAGGTAAATCTGGGACTTTGAATGTTTTGCATTTCTGAAATAGACTCGGGATCCTTTTACGCTATTATGAAAACCGAAAATTCAAAAATCTGAGTAAAAAATCACTGGGTCATTTTTAAAATTGTACACTGGCTGTATAAGTATGTTCACCAAAAGACGGACACTGGTTTTTCAGGCGAAAAATCTGAAAGTAATGTAATGCTAGGTAGTACACACATTACCAAGGTCGAAATATTGTCAAATATTATTACGTGCGAGTGATAGTTATTCGAAATTTTAGGTTTTCTAATAAGGGGGCGTCCATAAACGACGTTATTGCAGAAGGGGACATGGGGTCGGCTGAAATGCGACGACACACAAGACCAAGAAGGGGACAGAGTTAGCAACTTTTTTTCGGAGTTTTAGGGAACTGTGGTTGTGTCATTTTCGATTTAGGTAGGTACGTACATTATGGCAAAGGTTTCTATGCATAGAATAGCTTCCCTGAGTTGAGTGCTAAGGTGACGTCGTTTTCGGTTTACCTCCTCCGGATAAAAATGCAGTACATACAGTAAATGCAGTCATGTTTTCTTGTATACCATACTGCGCAAACAATCGAATATCCCTAGTAGAACCGCTCTAGGAAGCTTTTCCGTATGTAGAAACCTTTGCAAGAATGTACTTAAATTGAAAATAATACAGTCAAAAGTTCCCTAAAATTCCGAAAAAAGCTACTTCGTCGAAAAATAGGTAGAACTGAAGCTATTTTCTTCAGGCAGACAGAGCTCCGACAGCAAGCAAACGGTGAATACTAACAAGAACGCAATATCTGTTAATTGAAACAAAACAAAAAAATTTTATCCGATGAAACTGGTGCGTTATGGAAAAAATTTTGGGGGTTGCGTGATGAGGTTTTTCCATCACTCATTTTTTTAGTGGCCACCACTATAAATACATGATAATGCTCTAAACTGTAGCAAGCAGCCGGACAAAAATGCGTGATAAAAATGTTTTATGGCCGCACCGGCCGGGCAGCGCAAATGCGATGCGAAGTATACCGGGCTGTAAATTGTGCGTGTTGGTCGCGTGCGAACTGCGAAGCTGACCGAACTTTGCGTGATGAATAATTGTCGCTCTGCCCGTGACTAGGGATGCAACCGAATACAAAAATACCGAATACCGAATACCGAATACCGAAGCGGATTTTCGGAACCGAATAATACCGAATTATACCGAATAATACCGAATATTGATTATTTGCAGCGCAATTGCAAAAATATACTGTCTAACTACGATTTGTTGTTTTTTGCTAAACTTTTTTATGCTAAAAAGCTGCAGAGTGACGTATAGCTTGAATGCTATAGATTTATCCATTCCTCCTATAACTAAAACAAGCCCAATTTGGTCGTTCAGCTGATGGTAAAGAACGAGCACAAAATTTGCGAACAAGCAATTTCAAGAGGCGCGAGTTAGGCCACAAGTGCCCTGATTAATCATGTGAAGTCACAGCACAAAGACACTTCCGCGTATATATCCTCCTATTATCCGCCACATGGCGGAGATTTAATAAAAACACTTGCCCCTAAGCCTGATCTGAGCCTAAGCCTGAAGCAAGCCTAAGCCTAAAACCGAAGCTAAAAGTTGGGTTTGACAGCTGGTTGGGCGAATGGGCTTCTCAATTATCTCGGATGTGGCGGATAACAGAAAGATATTACGCGCGAATGACAAACGCATGCAGAAAGTTGGAGGAAGGGAGCATCCATCCAGTACTACGTACTGTAAGCACCAGAGCTAGCGGCTTAGGCATACAACTTAGATTGGATGAATCGTTTGAAAAGATAGATGGGATTTTATACGTAGTATTTGGGAGATAAAGCAAACGCTTAGGTGAAGAAGTGGAAATCTGACGGCGCAGTCTACTGGGAACTGAAAAGGCCGAAATATTGTTGTTTATTATTATGTAAGTTAAACTTTGACCTTGGAAGTTCGTTGACTTTTTGTATGAATAGTCATTGTTTGCTAAAATTTTAGCATAGTAAATGAACAGAGAGATGTAAGAGAAGAAATATCTCGATGATTTCTGCACAAAATCAGGCAAAACAGTGCAATTTTAACGGTTTTGCAATATTCGGTATTATTCGGTATTATTCGGTTTGAAAAATACCGAATTCGAATACCGAATTCGAATAGTACTAGTAACCGAATTATTCGGTTCATACCGAATAATACCGAACTTCGGTTGCATCCCTACCCGTGACGGATATGGAACTATCGACTACACATAATCATTCACAGCTTCAATTTCAGGTCAAAGTTGCAGAATGTCAGGCGCCTACCATACCAACCAAGATTTGCATATAAAACTACGGTCCCCGGCACGGTCAAAATCACCGAACCATTTTCTGAACAACGCTAGGGCAACAAATCCATTGGGGGCTGGAGGTCCGTGGATCCGATTGCATATTACCTGGCTTGTTGCAGCGATAATCTGCGGTATGTTAGTTTTGCTAGCCGTTCGATCGAGCAACCAACGTCATTTCGCTTGTTGTTGGCAAGAGAAGAGTGCAGTTGAGAAGTAAACATGTGATGCGAGGTACGTTCAGAGACTGAATAGGATAGGACGGTACCTACCTGTCGTGTCTGTAGGAAAAGGTGGCTCATTTACTGCAGCGGTCAAGTTAGGACGGTAAACGTCACACATTAACGGCCAATCAGTAGGGGTCTGGTCGCGGTCGCCAGGTAAGGTCTGCCAATGGGCGTAGCCACTATGCATGCCCTTTGGGTGCGCTACTGGCTCCTGGTGATAAACCAGTACTGTTGTTTGGTCTTGGATTTTCGAATGTGTACTATACGCAATTACTGTCCAATGTGTATGGTAATTTGTGTATGCATTTGTGTTGTAATTTGTGTATGTGTATGTGTATTCACATTGAGAAAACAATGTGTATTTTTGTGTATGGTAAATGTGTATGTGTGTGTATACACAAAGAACAGTATAAACGAGCCAAAGGTATTGAGCGAAGCGAGACTTATGTAGATATTCGTGTCGTAAATCCATTTCGCAGTCAAGAGAGTAGGAGCGTTCACCTGCGCAGCAGACACGTAAAGCCCCGGTGGCGATAAGTGCCTGACTGTAGAAGGTGAAGTGAAGTGGCTAAAGGAATCTCACGGCATCCTGTGGAAGGAGATGAAGCTGTCCTTTATCTACATTCTGTTCATACTTTCATATCCAATCAGCGATGCCTACCTCAAGTCAAACATCACATACATGTACACTGCGTAAGTGTATATAAACTTCTGGGTATGGTTTTGCTAGTCGTTTGGTCGTCTTGAGTCAGCTGAAACAAAACACTGTGTATAGGCTACTTTCAGCATGTAATGCTAGCACGAATCGGTTGAGACTTACGGTTGCTACAGCAAAAAATCTGCTGGGTTGTTTTAATCACTGTTTGTTCATTACCAAAATCAGTGTTTCAAAATTGATCGCAAATATCTCAGGAACCAAGCAGACTACTGTAGCTTAATGGGAATTGCACCTGTCTGTCAATAATTTATTTGTCTTTCATTCAAAAAAGATTCATTCAAATCGGTGAAATCTGCTGGGCTGTTTTTTGGCACACCCTGTACATACGATATTAGTGTGTTTATGTGTTTTCTGACCAATACAATTCTATATCTCATCTTGTAAAGCCAATCCTGCACCTTTCAGTCACAAAAGGCAGTGCCGATGCTTCGAGTGCTTGCTGAGCGGTCTGCAGGAAACTCCAGTCGACTACAACTCCACTTTCTCAAAATGCAGCAACTTCTGGATACCAACACGATGTGTCAATGGCTATTATCTGCTAGAACTGGTCCAGAAGCAGCCACCACGCCTAGCAGTGCACCCCAGGGTGCTGATTGACACGCAGCTGAGGCATGCAAATTTTTGGTGCGCCAGCTCAGCTCACTACTGTAGTGTGACTGGGTTTTTTCGGTACGCAACCCTGTGGTACCGGAAGAAGCTAGGGGACTACCTCTGGTGGATCAGAGATTGCGGTGCCCGGGAGGGTGAGGACTACTGTTTTTGGAAGAACTTCAGTCAATTCTTTCGCTTTTGCTTCGGCCTGTTTGCTTTTCCGAGTAGCATTCTGGCAAATTTCGTCAACCTGCGCATTCTGGGCTCGCTGCTCAGTGCCAAAGGAGCTGGGGCTGCACTGCACTTTCATCGCATGGAGGTGGTCACTGACCTCATCCTCAATCTCCTCTCTTGCATGCATGACTGTCTTTTCATCACAGGCATCTTGCGCAAGTTTATCATCAAGTGTGCCGGTGAGATATTCAAGTTTGATAGACTTGTCGGTATAGTCATGTCTTATGTGAACTCGCTGAATCAGTGGTTATTGGTGCTGTTGACAGCGGACAGGTTCATAGCATTGCGAAGTCCCATGGACTACAATGCCAAGGACCATAAGCTGTACGCAATAAAGGCCACTGTCTTTTTAATGTTGTCATTGTTTGCACTGTACCTCCCTTTCAGTTGGCTGACATTGTTTGACTCGGCTGTGTACGAGCACTATGGCTGGATCACACTGCACAAATTGTTCGAAAAGAACCAGACCTTCTATCTGCATGTGTACTATTCGGTGTTGCCGGCTATAGCAGTGACACTGCAGATTGTCTTCAGCATACTGACTCAGTACTCCATTAGGAAGTATGTGCAGCGGAACGATACAGCCGAAAGACGAAGGATGGAAAAAGACAAGCGCTGGCTCATGTTGGGCACCGTCGGTTTGAACCTAGCTACCACGGCCACCAAGCTTATGCTTGGCATGAACAAGCACAACGCTAACTACAGCTTTGAAGATCGGCAGAAGCTGCGAGACAGAAGGGTCCACACTCACTTTCTGTTGGGCCTGGAGCCAGTGCTTACCTTCGTCAATGGATCCGGCTCGGTCTTGCTGCATGTTCTGTTTGTGAAGAGCTATCGTGCAGCGTTCAAGGAGATTGTTTGCAAGGGAAGCCCGACACAGGTAGTCGCTAACTCGAGGAAGCCCACTGCTGGCAATAGGACCAACCCTGAAGCACAAACACAGCCCCGGACCACTAAGGCAAAAGATTATGCTGGCCCAGCTCCGGTTGAGGTTTTAAGCAAAGGATAAGCTAGGCCTGTGATGGATTTAGATTGTGAAATTGAAGATTAGGAAGGGCAGAAAGGCTTTTCTTCGGATAAGTAATCCAGCATGGTGGATAAAATGTTGAAGAAAAACAGTCTAACAAACACAACTGAAAACTGAAAGAAACTCGTTTGTTTGTTTGTTTTTGAGCTCCGCTGTCCTTTCGGACAGCTCAGGACACCCCTCGCTCTTTTCAGAGCCCTGCAATGGGGTAGCCCTGCCCACAAACAACCCTCTCCTAGCTGCCATTAGATGCAACCGCAACGGCAGCTCCGGTCAACTCAATGACAATGACATCACAAAATTGTGCTCCTTTCGCAAAACCATTCAGCGCACGCGCTTTACAAGTCGGTCGGTCACAGTGTGACATGCACATGCGCGTCATTAAACAGTGTGCAATATTAGATGTTACCCACAGCAATCTATGTATGTACGTGCGTATCTAAAGCCTAGCTTCGCAACTTTTGCAAAATTCAGTACTGGTATATAATATACAGGGTCCGCCAAAAAAACAACCAAGCATATTTTTTGCTGTAGCAAGCGCAAATCTGAACCGACTTGAATGAATCCTTTTTTAAATGAGAGATAAATAAATTCTTGAAAGATGAAAGATTGATGTAACGTTTATTAAGATAGTCTGCTTGGTTCCTGAGATATTCGTCCTCAAAGTCAAAACAGAGATTTTGGCAATGAACAACCCAGCAGATTTTTTTTACTTTTGCAACCATGAATCTCAACCGATTTGAATGAAAGATTGATAAATTCTTCAAAGATTGGTGCAACTTTTATTGAGATTCACGGTTTAGTTCTTGAGATATTTTCCCTCTAAGTCGAAACAGATTTTGGCAAAGAACAAGAGCGATTCCGTTGCATTTCATAATAAAGCAGATTCCTACTGCTGGGCCTAATGATACTTTAGTGTTTAAGTAAACCGAGTTTCTGTGTCACCAGTAAAGCCTCCAATAGCCCTCAGTAGTAGCAGGAATGCGTTTTATTATGAAGTGCACAATAATAAGAAATCCCTCTTGTTCACTGCCAAGATCACACTATCTTGAATTTGAGAGCCAATATCTCAGGAACTAAGCAGAGTACATGAATGAAAATTTCAGCATTCTTTTAAGCATTTATTTATCTTTCGTTTAAAAAGGATTCATTCAAATCGGTGGAGATTTGCGGTTGCTACAGCGAAAAAACCGCTGCGTTGTTTTTTGGCGGTCCCTGTATAATGAATACAGCTTACTAAACGATTCTGTCCTGTTGAAGCCACTGTGAACAACTCGGCCCAGCCGTTTATACAATAAACATGCGCAAAACTGTTGGAATACATGTGTATGCATAAATGGAAGCAGCCATGCACGGCAAGAATTCTTACAGATTTCACAGACTCATCGATCGCCCTCCCAGCTTGAACCGCACTGGCGCGTTCTGCGGCACATCACAGTCAGACTCGGAAGAACTTTCATTGCTTTCCCACCAGTCCGACACAGCTGATGACAGACTGACTTTCTTCTGAAAGTGTTTGGTTTGAAGGCGCTCTCTGTGAGGGATTGATTGAAACCAACACATCATACAAATGCTACTACGTATTTCATAAAATTTTTGCTTGTTACCTTTCCAACCAAACATACTGGTTCTAAGAGTTATCCCAAGCTGACTAAGAGTACCTGAATGCTGAGCTCCCTGCAGAAGAACCAAGTGTGCGGTCCCCACTCACGGTTCTGGCTGAATGGATCATCAAGATTGGCTGATGCTGCTAGGAGGTAACCGAAAGTATGTAGTTTGCAGATCAATCTCGACATAAAACACTTGGTTCGAATGCAACCCCACTGCGCATTTTTCGTCAGTCGCACTTCACACGTGTCAACACGTACCGCTAAAATGCAGCTGGGTTTTGGTTTGACACTATTCTACTGTGGACTGCACAGTGAAACATCTCTACATGACGATACACCCTGCAGCAGCCCAACCAGGCACTTTCAAAATTTTACACCCCCTTTTGCGAAATCCTGGATACGCCACTGATTCAGCCACTGACTCTTAAGATTCAGTACTTTGGCTTTCAATGTCAGTTGGCCAACAGGTCCTGACCAGTTCCAGAATAACTTCCTGCACTTGCTCTGGGGCTCGCACAATCTTGAGTACACGTCTTTCCACTGGACTGATGGCCAGGAAATGACAAGGGGTCGATGGTGCAGTTCTCATCACGAACGTAGCCCGCTCATGGAGTCTAGTTGAAACGTCGAGTGTGCAGTGAATCCTCCAGCCGATCTGTTGCAATCTCTCCAGAATAATGGTTATCAGAGTGCGCGCTTCAGTGTTCTCCAGATCAGTGCAGCGCCACGGACTTCCTTTGAGCTGGAACTCTGAGCACCATTCCTAGATTATCAATAGAAAAGTGCTCAAGCAGTGAATTCTGGAGATTAACCTCGCGTAGAAACTTGTACTTTTTCAAGCCCTTTGACCAGTGTTCTTGAACGCACTGCCGCACTGTCGAACTGGCGTCGATGTTACAGTCAATCAGTCGAATTCTGCTCGATTCATTCAGTGACAGAATGAAGAACCTTGGTGAATTCACTGTTGATGGACGGCCCTAAGTTTAAACTAGGTTTAAAACAAATAGAGATAGTGGAATCTGCGCTACCGGCAAGAAATAGTAGTTGTCAGTGCAGCTGCGCAAGGAGAGTTTTGTTTGGAAGATGTATCCATTTTTATGGAAGTACTGGATGATCTCTAGAATAACTCTGCGACCCTCGACTGCGTCGGCTCGAGTGATGTCGTTCCAGAAATGACTGTCCAACTGTAACTGACGCGAGTTTTCGTCCAGCTCCATATTTTTCTTGATGCGCTTTTTTCTCACGGCTGACTCTACTATAGACTCCAGTGGCTCATTGCAATTCACAAGCACCTGCAGTTTTGCATGTTTTAAGGTATTTGCTGTATTTCATTAAATGCATTGCTTCCCTACCAGTTTGTCCCAGCCTATCACTGAAATGCAGACAGCATCTTCAGGTGAGCAGTGCGCAAAGAGACCCTGTAATGCAGTGAATAGTGCCTGAATAATTAAGGGTAAAATTGGCTAAAAATCTATGATATCATTTTTTCATGGCCTCTAAACCCAAAGAATATCGATATTGTTTTTAGGAATCTCCTCATCCATGAGGTCCATTTATGAGAATTTTAAATCAATCAAGCCATCTATACTGAAAGCGTGAGCATTGTTGTATCTTTTGTGACCCTGAAGAGATCAAATGAATTTAAAAGCACCATGTTCGATTCCCTGGTGAAGAAGAAGGTGCTGATTCGGTCGGAGCAACGAAGCACTGTATCCAGTTCCAGTTTCCATCCCAGATGGCGCAGACGAAAGAGCAGATGGCAAATAAGAGTGTTGAATGCTAGTCGTCGCTTGAAAATCTTTTGATCACCGCCCAGCGGGTTACCTTGCATTCTGAACTGCACACCCCAGACGTTATCGACCACTTCTTTTAGTCCCGCTGGACAAAAGTACGTAGAGCTTGAAGATATTTTCTCGTAAGACTACACTACCTGGCCACAAACGTTCTATGCAGTCTTGCACAGCGTCTGAGACGTCCTCGTCGCTTGTCAGACAGGAAATGGTGTCGGAACCCTCCATAAAGACACAAAGAAAGTTGGGATCGCAGACAAAGTTGGTGTCCAGCTCTAATTCGATTCGTCTTGACTCCTTCCTATAATTCGAGTAGCGCCGACATCTCCGCCAAACGCGCTTGAAACAGTCGGTCAACTGCATCGCAAAGAAGCTTCTCAATTGGAAGATTTGTCTGGTACAGACAAAATGGACTAGTATGCCGCGTTGGATTTTAGGAGTGGCACCAATAATAGGCGCACACTTCTGCAACAAAACTTAACTACACCCGTAGAAACTAAAATCCAGTTTTGATTGATTACTTTAAACAACAACTACTACTAGTTTCTTCCTAAACCCTAAGGGTTCTGTCTGTCACGCGGGCTGCCTTGCCTAACAGCGCCACTGCATGGGTATCGTTGCATTTCATCCATATGCCAGAAAATCATTAGGTACAGGAAGTACGTACTGTGTGTAGGATGCAGCAAGCACTGTCCTCAGGTGCAAAGGCAGCTTTTGCCCGGTTCCCAATTACCAAGAATGTGCCACTCAGCGGCCGGTCGAGTGTCGATGCGCTGCTCCATAATTACCGGAAATTCCCGGCCCCTCCGGTATATATTACGGTGCAGCGCATCGACACTCGGCCGGCCGCTGAGTGGCAGATTCTTTGCTACTCTTTTATGCATTCTTGCCAATACCTACCTATGTATGTATTTGTAGGTATGGCCAACGGTTTCGAAAAATGCACGCTACAACAAAAAGAATGTGCTAAAACAGCCGAAAGCATGACCGGATAGGACAATTTCGCAACAAACCGCACTTGGTTTCATGAAAAATTAGAAAAAAATGCTACTTAAAAACAGCCGGCTGCGAAGAACTTTTCTATAGCGTACCTGGTACTGGTACCATTTTAAATTATAGGCAACACATTTGAATAATTCGCGCCACAAGAAAAAGAAATATGCGAAAACGGCATTAGCATGACAGGATGCGATAATTTAGGCAAAAAACCGCTCTTGATTTCATGAAGAATTAGAGAAATGCGGTTTTAAAACAGCCGCGTGGGTCAGTGAAGTCGAGTAAATTAGTATTCATATTTGGTCCACGTTCCAGTGATGTCTGATTTTATATGGTTCGAGTTACGAAGGTGCAACCAATTTGATTGTTTAAAATCTATTAGAAGATGTGAATATTCGTAGCACAGCTAAATTAAGGCGAAAAAGTATGACTACAAGCGTTGCATACAATAAAAGACGGAAATGGCAAAAAGTTAGGGGTAATAGAAACTTCAACACCTTTGTGGGGTTAACCGCAAACAGCAGAGAGCCAATTCTTGTATCATTCGAAAGCCTGAAGTTTATTATTGCACTCGGAACCGATTGAACAACTTTCGCCGAATTCGTCGTTTTTTCACAACAATCAAGAAGATGAAAAAATCCACGAAAAAGCCGATTTTCAGTAGTTAAGGAAGAATATAAATTGCCAAAAGGCGGGAAGATGAAAAGCTGAGCTATATAGGTAACGAGTTAAACTGATTTTATTTCCGGTTGTACAACATTTGAATCAAGTCTCGTTTAATATAAATACATCACTTTCTCACATCAATCACGGAATATCAAAAATTGCCCTTTTTGGACCATTTGGACCGTTTTTTGTATTTTCAAATCTGCGCCGGACAAACGTGCAATAGCCATCTCTAGTATTTCAGATGATCTGGGTTGGGCTTTATGTCGAGACTTCGACCGGTTTCGAACTCACAGACAACCGCTCTCACAGATGACAGGCCCTCGTGGCACACCAGATAGTGCAAACTTCCCATGGTCAACGCCGCAACGTTGAGCTCGAGCATACATGTAGCTGGGTTTTCGGCTGGGGGGGGGGAATTTTCTGATCCAAAATAGGGTTTCAGGGCTATGCCCAAAGGGGGTTTCAGCGACCTTTTTTTGGTGTCCAAAAGTGGGTTTCAGCGACCTTTTTTTGGGCTCAAAACAGGGTTTTGAGGACTAAAAATGGGGTAAAAATCCTGTCTGAAGTGCAAAAATACCGTTTAAAACCCTATTTTTGCCTTAAAACGTGGAAAAAACCTTATTTTTTATTTAAAATGTGCAAAAAAGCAAATTTTGCTTTAAAACGTGCAAAAAACCATTTTATTCGATATAATGCAGTTAAAATGCATTTCTGGAACCTTCTTTAGACATTTTTAAACCCAAATTAGGGTTCCGGAACCCTATTTTGGGCCTCATGAAACCCAAATTAGGGTTCCAGAACCCTATTTAGGGTTTCAGTAACCCAAACTAGGGTTCCGGAACCCTATTTTGGGCCTCATGAAACCCAAATTGGGGTTCCAGAACCCTATTTAGGGTTTCAGTAACCCAAACTAGGGTTCCGGAACCCTATTTTGGCCCTCCAGAAACCCAAATTAGGGGTTTGGAACCCTATTTAGGGTTTCAGTAACCGAAATTAGGGTTCCGGAACTCTATTTAGGGTTTCAGAAACCCAAATTAGGGTTTCAGAAACCCAAAACAGGGTTCCGGAACCCTATTTAGGGTTTCAGTAACCGAAATTAGGGTTCCGGAACCCTATTTAGGGTTTCAGTAACCCAAGGGTTTCAGTAACCCAAAATAGGGTTCCGGAACCCTATTTAGGGTTTCAGAAACCCAAATTAGGGTTCCGGAACCCTATTTAGGGTTTCAGTAACCGAAATTAGGGTTTCAGTAACCCAAATTAGGGTTCCGGAACCCTATTAAGGTTTCAGAAACCCAAATTAGGGTTTCAGAAACCCAAATTAGGGTTTCAGTAATCCAAATTAGGGTTCCGGAACCCTATTTAGGGTTTCAGTAACCCAAAACAGGGTTTCGGAACCCTATTTAGGTTTTTTGAAACCCAAAACAGGGTTCCGGAACCCTATTTAGGGTTTTTGAAGCCCAAACTAGGGCAGTAGTAAGCTCCGGCTCACTGGAGGGGCAGTGACGTCATCTGACGTCCCTGCCTCTTCCAGTGGATGGTCTTAAGTAGAGTGCGAACAATACCTAAAAAACCCAATACCCCAATACCCAATACCCAATACCAATACCTGAGACCCCCAATACCCCAATACCCAATACCCAATACCCAATACCCAATACTTGCATAGCTGGGCCAAAAATTGAAATTTCACTGGACAGGTACATTCAGGTTGCATACACAAGATTTTTTGCACTGCAATTAAAATTTTTAAGAGCCCTGGTTGGGCCGCTGCCCAAGCAGGGCGAGAAAATTTTGAAAAATTAGCTTTTCAGAAAGCATTTAGAAGTCATTTTGGGCATAAATTTTGCAGAATTAACAGTTTGGGATTAATTCGTAATTCAGTCGTGTTTCTTCTGGCGAATTTTTTCCTAATGGCCGGAAATTGTGTGCACCACCGCAAATAGCCATGGGTACGGTACTGGTACATTATGGTGACATTAGAAATGTTACCATTTTTATATTAGATTTTCGGAGGAGAGGCTCCGAAAAATCGGGATTTTCGAACGATGTTGTTTATGGACGGCTCATTAACGCGATACAGCTTCCTAAACCGAATCATCAACTAACTTTTTCGATTTTTTCAGATCAATTTTTCAGGTCAACATCGATTTTTCCATATTTTTACCTGTCCCAATTAGTATTGGGTATTGGGGGGTAAAAACCCCAATACCCAATACCCAATACCTGGAAAACACCCCAATACACCCAATACCCAATACCAGTTCGCACTCTAGTCTTAAGACATCGTCTTAAGATCAGGGCTTACTACGTCACTGAAAATTTCAAAATTACTTTTGCTTGGGCGGGTATCGAACCTCTAACCTTTCGCTTTGGAGTCGCACGCTCTACCATCTGAGCCACACTATCAGTTAGAGTTAAATGTCTAAAAGGCCTAGATATGTGTTGATGTTTGCCCTTCCAGCTCTGCCCCTCCAGCTCTGCCCCTCCAGCTCTGCCCCTCCAGTTCTGTCCCTCCAGCTCTGTCCCTCCAGCTCTGCCCCTCCACCTCTGACGCAGTCTTCTCCATTGTTTCAAAACCTGGGTTGGGAGTGTCGGAAATTTGGTTTTTTGTTTCTCAGAGTTTGGGTTGAGAAATTTGGTTGTGAAATTTTGTTGAGAAATTTGGTGGTTGTGAAATTTGGTGGTTGTGAAATTTTGTTGGGAAATTTGGTGGTTGTGAAATTTTGTTGGGAAATTTGGTGGTTGAGAATTTGGTTCGGAAATTTGGTGGTTGAGAATTTGGTTGGGAAATTTGGTTGGGAAATTTTTTCTGTTGCAAAATCTGTGGTGGGTTCAGAAATTTGGTGCTTGTTTTGAAATTTCTGGCTGCAAAATCTGATTTGGGCTTTTTGTTGTGAAATTTGGTTGCGAAACTTGGTTGGGAAATTTGGTGGTTGAGAATTTGGTTGGGCATTTTTGTTTGCGATTTGGTTGGGAAATTTGGTGGTTGAGAATTTGGTGTAGCAAAGCAGTACTTACCAATTTCAGCGAAATCACCGGTCAGATGTGAGACTGTGCATAAATGTCAGTTTCACAAATTCTTTGAGGTAAGTTTAAGAATTTTGTTTTTAGCAACTGTTTCACAATAATATTTCGCCATCAGAATTTGGGTTTGTTTTTGGAGGGAAATTCAAATTGCCCTCCTCAGAATTTGGTGGAAGTTTCGGCTGGAAATTCGAATTTGAAAACAAAGATTAAC
This sequence comes from Sabatieria punctata, assembly GCA_030248155.1. NCBI lineage: Eukaryota > Metazoa > Nematoda > Chromadorea > Araeolaimida > Comesomatidae > Sabatieria > Sabatieria punctata. The sequence continues at coordinate 19,557 of JASANB010007091.1, forward strand.
AATTTCTAGAAAATAAATAAAAAATGTGAAAATAATTGTAAAAACAAATGTAATTAAAAATATACAAATAATACGTTTAGAATCGGCGCCCAAATTTTTAAACAAAAATAAAACAAACAATTGCTAGAAAATAAATAAAAAAATGTGAGAATAATTAAAAAACAAATGTAATTAAAAATAAAACACGTTTAGAATCGGCGCCCAAACATCCAATCTGGCTGTCAATTCGTGAAAAACCCTCAGGATTTCGAGATTCACATTCCCGATTACAAAGATTAGGATTACAAAGATCTCACTAAGATCATCGATCTTCTCCGATCTGCACAAAGATTTAGCGATCTTCACTGAAGATTTGTCGCTCTTTACTGGAGATTTCACCGGTATTGCGCTATTTCCCTATAGTTTGGGTAGCTGTGTGTATGGCTGGTGTATATATGGGCTATATAGCACCAAAACATGACATATAACACTACGATTGATCTAGATTTCACTAAGATTTCACAAGATTACACTAAGATTTACTGAGATCACACTGAGATTTCACAAAATCTCACTGCTATTGCACTATTTCCCTATATTTCAGACAGTCGCATATATGGCTGGTGTATATATGGGCTATATAGCACCAAAAATGACATACATCACTAAGATTTACCTAGATTTCACTAAGATTTCGCAAGATTGCATTTAGATTTACTGAGATCACACTGAGATTTGTTAAGATCACACTGAAATTGCATAAAATCTCACCGCTATTGTGCTATTTCCTTATAGTTTGGGCAGCTGTATATATCGTTGGCGTACATGTCGGCTGATATTGGACACAAACACCAAGATTACACTGAAATCACATGGAGATTTCACAAGATTTCCTTATGTTTTGGTCTACTGTATATTATTCTGTCGTTACATGAAGAGCCGGGCTCTGGTCAGTATTTAAACCCAGCTTTTTGACAGATTGCTCATTGTATGTGTTTGTCTCGACAAGAATGGGTGACAGCAAACTCGATTTGACAGAGCTGTTTGGGGAAGAGGAGAAAGCGAAAGCGGCCCAAGACAAGGAGAAAATGCCCAAAAAACGAAAGCGTCAGCCAAAGTCCAACACTAAGAAACGGGTGAAAATCGAGAAAAGTATTAATGAGGCGGCCGGCAAACCACGGGAGGAGGTGGAAGAAGACAGTGAGGAAGAAGCTAACTGCCGTTGTGTGGTCTACATTCACATATAATTAACGAATAAAAGTTTTTTCACTTGTCGGCTTCTTGCTCAGATCGTGCCGGGATTTCCCAAGATCGCACCGGGATTTCCCAAGATCGCGCCGGGATTTCCCAAGATCGCACCGGGATTTCCCAAGATCGCGCTGGGATTTCCCAAGATCACACCGGGATCGCGCTATTTCTCTATATTTTGCTATCGCAGAAAACAAATTTTACCAAATAAATAATAATATCGCCACCAAATCAATCATCAGTTTGATCTTCATCTTCGTCAATTTGCTGTTCATCAAGCTGCTCTTCATCTTCATCAGCAAAAGCTTGTTCGATGAGATCTTCATTCCCATGAAGGAACTTTTTCACCAGAAACTTGCGCTCATCCCAAGCTTTCTCGATCGCTTCCTCCTCACCGAGATCTCTCTCCATGTAGTTGTTCGAAGTACTCAGGATAGCGGTGTACACCTCATCTTCATCTTGGAAATACGATGCAAACTTCAGTTTTTCCTGAAGTGTGTTTTTCAGCTGTTCAAAGAACTCGCTGTAGAGTGGTTCTTTCAGTAGTCCTTCCATGCTCTTCAGATTCATGTTGTCAAACGTTTCTCGAAGCAAAAATACCCAGTTTTTGTCACCTTCATCAGACTCGGACTCCTCAGAATCTGTCTCATCTTGCTGGCTTTCAAGCTCTTCATCAGCTGGAATCATTCCATGTTGAAGTTTTTCATGGCGGCGACGGTTTGATGCAGTGGACAGCTGAACACCACACGTTGGACAAACACACGCATCCATTTCTGTGTCACCCGCACAGCAAAGTGACAACACAACAGACTGACTGTGAGCGAAAATATTTCACTTTATATAGCAAAACGGGGTTTTGAGTTTGACTCAAGATTATCTCAGGTTGTAGTCTGATGACGTCATCACTGCACGTTTGTCTGCAGATGAAGTTTGTCTCAAGACACTGAAAGTTACTTTTAGCCAAATTTTTTAGCTTCTGTTCATTGTTCACTGTGTACTGGTGTGAGATGGCGGCTCGTTTATCTCTGCAGCAGCTCTTGGATCGCGACGGAATGACGATGGAGGACTACAAAAACTGCTACTGCAAATTGTGCAACCGAACCTTCAAGTCCCGTGGCAACCTCATCAACCACTTGCGCGGTATTCTGCACCGCCGCCACTGGAAACCACCGTTGGACCTGGTGAAGAAGCGAATCGCCAAACGGAAGGCTCTGCTGGCGAACCCTCCAAAACATGGCGAGATGGCCAATCGCACTGCTCCACACTCTCAACCTCCACAGCCACCAAGAAAAACCCGCTGGGACCAACCGCCTCTGGCCAAGCTGCAACGCCCGGAAGAACCACGCAGAGACAACCTGCCGAAACCAACCACACTGGAAACGCTGAAGGTAGTGCAACCACTACTTTCCTACTCGGCCTACATGTGCGAACCGTGTTTCAGACTTTCCAGAACCATGCCAGCGCAGAAGATGAACGGAAAACTGATTGTGCAATTCCTGCTGTGTGACAGCTGTGTCGAGGTCAACACAAAAATGCGAGATGTGTATGCTAAATGCTTGTTCAAAAAATGATCGAATAAATTGTTTCCTTGTATCAATTTTTGTAAACGTTTTGGTGGAAGATATAGAGAAATAGCGCGATCCCGGTGCGATCTTGGGAAATCCCAGCGCGATCTTGGGAAATCCCGGTGCGATCTTGGGAAATCCCGGCGCGATCTTGGGAAATCCCGGGGGAATCTTGGGAAATCCTGCCGCGATCTGAGCAAGAAGCCGACAAGTGAAAAAACTTTTATTCGTTAATTATATGTGAATGTAGACCACACAACGGCAGTTAGCTTCTTCCTCACTGTCTTCTTCCACCTCCTCCCGTGGTTTGCCGGCCGCCTCATTAATACTTTTCTCGATTTTCACCCGTTTCTTAGTGTTGGACTTTGGCTGACGCTTTCGTTTTTTGGGCATTTTCTCCTTGTCTTGGGCCGCTTTCGCTTTCTCCTCTTCCCCAAACAGCTCTGTCAAATCGAGTTTGCTGTCACCCATTCTTGTCGAGACAAACACATACAATGAGCAATCTGTCAAAAAGCTGGGTTTAAATACTGACCAGAGCCCGGCTCTTCATGTAACGACAGAATAATATACAGTAGACCAAAACATAAGGAAATCTTGTGAAATCTCCATGTGATTTCAGTGTAATCTTGGTGTTTGTGTCCAATATCAGCCGACATGTACGCCAACGATATATACAGCTGCCCAAACTATAAGGAAATAGCACAATAGCGGTGAGATTTTGTAAAATTTCAGTGTGATCTCAACAAATCTCAGTGTGATCTCAGTAAATCTTAGTACGATCTTGCGAAATCTTAGTGAAATCTAGGTAAATCTTAGTGATGTATGTCATTTTTGGTGCTATATAGCCCATATATACACCAGCCATATATGCGACTGTCTGAAATATAGGGAAATAGTGCAATAGCAGTGAGATTTTGTGAAATCTCAGTGTGATCTCAGTAAATCTTAGTGTAATCTTGTGAAATCTTAGTGAAATCTAGATCAATCGTAGTGTTATATGTCATGTTTTGGTGCTATATAGCCCATATATACACCAGCCATACACACAGCTACCCAAACTATAGGGAAATAGCGCAATACCGGTGAAATCTCCAGTAAAGAGCGACAAATCTTCAGTGAAGATCGCTAAATCTTTGTGCAGATCGGAGAAGATCGATGATCTTAGTGAGATCTTTGTAATCCTAAGGTCGGGAATGTGAATCTCGAAATCCTGAGGGTTTTTCACGAATTGACAGCCAGATTGGATGTTTGGGCGCCGATTCTAAACGTGTTTTATTTTTAATTACATTTGTTTTTTAATTATTCTCACATTTTTTTATTTATTTTCTAGCAATTGTTTGTTTTATTTTTGTTTAAAAATTTGGGCGCCGATTCTAAACGTATTATTTGTATATTTTTAATTACATTTGTTTTTACAATTATTTTCACATTTTTTATTTATTTTCTAGAAATTGTTAATCTTTGTTTTCAAATTCGAATTTCCAGCCGAAACTTCCACCAAATTCTGAGGAGGGCAATTTGAATTTCCCTCCAAAAACAAACCCAAATTCTGATGGCGAAATATTATTGTGAAACAGTTGCTAAAAACAAAATTCTTAAACTTACCTCAAAGAATTTGTGAAACTGACATTTATGCACAGTCTCACATCTGACCGGTGATTTCGCTGAAATTGGTAAGTACTGCTTTGCTACACCAAATTCTCAACCACCAAATTTCCCAACCAAATCGCAAACAAAAATGCCCAACCAAATTCTCAACCACCAAATTTCCCAACCAAGTTTCGCAACCAAATTTCACAACAAAAAGCCCAAATCAGATTTTGCAGCCAGAAATTTCAAAACAAGCACCAAATTTCTGAACCCACCACAGATTTTGCAACAGAAAAAATTTCCCAACCAAATTTCCCAACCAAATTCTCAACCACCAAATTTCCGAACCAAATTCTCAACCACCAAATTTCCCAACAAAATTTCACAACCACCAAATTTCCCAACAAAATTTCACAACCACCAAATTTCACAACCACCAAATTTCTCAACAAAATTTCACAACCAAATTTCTCAACCCAAACTCTGAGAAACAAAAAACCAAATTTCCGACACTCCCAACCCAGGTTTTGAAACAATGGAGAAGACTGCGTCAGAGGTGGAGGGGCAGAGCTGGAGGGACAGAGCTGGAGGGACAGAACTGGAGGGGCAGAGCTGGAGGGGCAGAGCTGGAGGGGCAGAGCTGGAAGGGCAAACATCAACACATATCTAGGCCTTTTAGACATTTAACTCTAACTGATAGTGTGGCTCAGATGGTAGAGCGTGCGACTCCAAAGCGAAAGGTTAGAGGTTCGATACCCGCCCAAGCAAAAGTAATTTTGAAATTTTCAGTGACGTAGTAAGCCCTGATCTTAAGACGATGTCTTAAGACCATCCACTGGAAGAGGCAGGGACGTCAGATGACGTCACTGCCCCTCCAGTGAGCCGGAGCTTACTACTTAGGGCTCTGGAACCCAAGTTGGGTTTCTGAAACCCTAATCAGGGCTTCTGGAACCCTGTTTGCAGGTTTACAAACCCAAAATAGGGTTTAAAAAAATCCCCCCCCAGAATCCGGCTGGGGGGGGAATTTTCTCCGAAAATCGGGCCTGGGGGGAAATACCCCCCCATTCCCCCCAACTACATGTATGAGCTCGAGTAGGTATCGATTGCACATCAGGAAAACGAAAATGTTATTATCTGGCTTTTCGATTTGCAGTGTGTTTGGTTTGTAAAGTTTTTGCTTATCTGATGGAGATTTGAAGCAGTAAATGGTCTGAAGTTGGCGCCACAGACAGAATGGTTGCCGCATCCATCCAGATAATTAACGAAATTCGATCTGCCAAAGCTGCCGATGCATACTTATACAATCTGTGAGATTGAAGCCACATGTTGTTCTGTTGGTTTACGTATCCTTGATACATTGGCAAACCAGGATGGGAAGCGTAGAATCTTTACTGCCAAAAACGGACGACGATTTTCCTTACTTCTGCATCACTTTTCGCCGCTCGGACAGGCTTCTGCTTGAATGAAGTTTATCAGAAAAGAACAAAATAACTAGTCCCGGAGGACACAAATTAGTAACAGCAAAAGGGGGTGACACAAGCACGGAACACCCCCATCACAAACACAAACACTCACAATACCCTAGCGAGTCACCAGTTCAACAAATTCTGCGGAATTTACGTACTCTGACAGACTACGTAAATTACATCGCGTTCTAAGTTCTTCAGGAATATTATTGTAATTCGTAATGACACGTGAAAGGAAAGAGTTAGACGTCCAATCGCTACCGTAGAAAGGACTAAGTTTAGTACCCGACCTGTCAAACTGGAGACGTGTGCGAATTTCCGTACTAATTAATCCGTGTACTATTTTATACATAAAAATGACGTCGTATTTCAACCTACGGATTTCCAAGGTTTCTAAGTTACAAATTTTGCATCTATTTGCATAATTAGCGTATGGAAATTGGAATCTACGAAACAAACGAAAAGTAAAACTCCTCTGCAAACTTTCAATTTTCGAAATATCTCTAGCCGTATATGGCGACCAAATGACTGTGGCGGTTTCAACTAAAGGACGAATATACGTTTTATAGGCTTTAATAAGATCTTCGAGGTCTGAAAATTGCAAAATTCTGAACATAAGATTTAACCTTGAAAAGCCTTTTTGAACCACTTGATTGCAGTGATCGGAAAAATTCAATTTAGTATTCACTAGAACCCCGAGATCTTTCACTACCTCTACTCTAGCCAACTCTTGGTTTTCTGTAAAATAAGGAAAAGAGAGTGGATTCATTTGCCTGGAAATTGTTAAAACCTGACATTTTGTCACAGCCAAACTCAATTGCCACGTATTAGCCCATTCTAAAATACGGTTTAAAGCAGTCTGAATGACTTCAAAAGAATCAGAGCTCGAGATTTCCGCATAAAGTTTCACATCATCAGCATATAATTTAAATTCTAGACTCCGGTTAGTAATAAGGTCAGGCAAGTCATTTATATATAATATAAAAAGTAAAGGACCGAGTATAGAGCCTTGGGGCACCCCGGAAGACACTGGGAGGTCTCCCGAAGACACTCCATCAACCATGACCACTTGACTACGACCCATCAGAAAGGCTCTAATCCAACTCAACACCAAACCGTCTATACCATATGCCTGCAATTTGAGAAGCTTCTGCATGCCAACAAAGACGTTGAGGAAGTGGTCAAATACTGCGTACGTAAATGGGATCAAGGTACTACTGTTCTCGTTTGTACAGTTTCTGTATATTCATCAATATCCAATATTTGCCCTGTACGTAAATCGACCGACCGACCGACCGACCGACCGACCGACCGACCGACCGACCGACCGACCGACCGACCGACCGACCGACCGACCGACTCGCTGAAAAAACAAATTTAGATGGTTTTGCTGACCGAGTGCGGAAGCGCGGAGCTAAGGTGTTCAAGCTGAAAGGAAGTCCGTTGGTTGACATTAATGGACACGGACATGAGAAAAGCTCGACAGCAGTCAGAATGATGCTGTGCAATCTGCTGACTCGGTTATCGCAGAATGGCTGGAACGTGACACTAAGTACTAACCTCTCCACTGACAATGACCTGTCAACTTGGTATTTTGAAAGAACTACCAATGAGGTTGGTTGTCTGTCAGTGCTTCGTGAACACTTTGGGGAGAGGGGGGTTCGAAAAATCGGGATTTTGGAACGACGTGTTTTATGGACGGCCCCTTTCTATGTGTTTCCAATGTAGAATACTGTCCCTTTGAGGCAATTTTCTTTGATTAAACTTATAACATTTAGTCAGACTAAAACTCATATATAAAACTCATATAATGACAAAATGTGGTGTTTAAAACAAAAATACCCTGTATTTTCAGAAAAATGAGGATACTTTAGATGGCCAAATGTAGCATTGAAGTACTACAAGTAAACGCACACGCTCCAATATTAGCGCCCCCAAAGCAATCACGAAAAAATAATAGCACGGCGCTATTATTAGAAGTTCTACAGTATTTGTTTGGCCATTCAGTGTTTGTGTAGAAAACTACCAACCACTCAGATTTTCTGGCAAGTAATTTTTGCTGCAATTTCTTTTAGAATTTCGGACACTATAATTGCTAAGATCGCCTGCACTGTATTTGAGCCCAAATTGGCGATTTTTTGCGATTTGTTGGCTCAAAATTCCACTGCCTAAACTGCAGTAGGATGGTATACTCACAACCATCTCAGCCGGCCGCTACCCCCTCAGGAATTTTCTGGAAGAATTTTGTATAGAAAATTATGATAAAAATATGCCTGGATTAGTTGTAAATGAGCTCAGACTAAGAATAATAACTTATTATAACTTATTTTAATGAAAAATAAGCCTTGATTTTATCCAAAAATCGGACTTTTTGCCTTACCACTAGAGTGCGAACAATACCTAAAAAACCCAATACCCCAATACCCAATACCCAATACCAATACCTGAGACCCCCAATACCCCAATACCCAATACCCAATACCCAATACCCAATACTTGCATAGCTGGGCCAAAAATTGAAATTTCACTGGACAGGTACATTCAGGTTGCATACACAAGATTTTTTGCACTGCAATTAAAATTTTTAAGAGCCCTGGTTGGGCCGCTGCCCAAGCAGGGCGAGAAAATTTTGAAAAATTAGCTTTTCAGAAAGCATTTAGAAGTCATTTTGGGCATAAATTTTGCAGAATTAACAGTTTGGGATTAATTCGTAATTCAGTCGTGTTTCTTCTGGCGAATTTTTTCCTAATGGCCGGAAATTGTGTGCACCACCGCAAATAGCCATGGGTACGGTACTGGTACATTATGGTGACATTAGAAATGTTACCATTTTTATATTAGATTTTCGGAGGAGAGGCTCCGAAAAATCGGGATTTTCGAACGATGTTGTTTATGGACGGCTCATTAACGCGATACAGCTTCCTAAACCGAATCATCAACTAACTTTTTCGATTTTTTCAGATCAATTTTTCAGGTCAACATCGATTTTTCCATATTTTTACCTGTCCCAATTAGTATTGGGTATTGGGGGGTAAAAACCCCAATACCCAATACCCAATACCTGGAAAACACCCCAATACACCCAATACCCAATACCCAATACCCAATACCCAATACCCAATACCCAATACCTGGAAAACACCCCAATACACCCAATACCCAATACCCAATACCCAATACCAGTTCGCACTCT
>JASANB010007092.1:0-92176 GCA_030248155.1 Sabatieria punctata
GTATTCAGACCCAAAATTGAAACTTTGAGCTAGAGAGCTGTAAGTTGGCACACTAATACATACTTATGAGTTATCTTTCAGCTGCAAAGGATTAGTGGATCTGACGCTCCTGTCCTGAGATATAGCCTTCCGAAAATCGGTTCGCTTAACTATGGGACCAAAATTTCAAAGTCTAATTTCTCGCTTCATACTCCGAATTCGGACCTAAAAATTGGGGGTTTTAGAGTACTTTTAGACTGCTTTAAGAAACTTTTGTCAAATTTTCGTTTTCAGAAAAAAAAATTTTTTTTCGCCCCCTTTGCGCCCCCCTAGCTCGTCTGGAACACCCCCAACCCAGTTTTTTTATTTCAGAAAAATGTTGCGCTATCAATTACCTACCGTTTGGTGTGAAGCATTGTTTGCCCAGACCCGTGGAGCGTGAGAAAATTGAGGTCAAACATGTCCCGGTCGCAAAATTTTCGCACTTTTCTCAGGTCAAATATTTCCAAGTCCGGTTTTCCACCTACTAGTACGAATTCGGACTTAAAAATTTGGGGTTTTATAGTACTTTTAGACTGCTTTAAGAAACTTTTGTGAAATTTTCGTTTTCATAAAAAAATTTTTTTTCGCCCTCTTTGCGCCCCCCTAGCTGGTCTAGAACCCCCCAACCCAGTTTTTTTTTTTATTTCAGAAAAATGTTGCGCTATCAATTACCTACCGTTTGGTGTGAAGCATTGTTTGCCCAGACCCGTGGAGCATGAGAAAACTGAGGTCAAACGTCCCAGTCGCAAAATTTTCGCACTTTTCTCAGGTCGAATATCCAAGACTGGAAATGTTTGACCTCAATTTTCTCACGCTCAACGGGTCTGGGCAAACAATGCTTCACACCAAACGGTAGGTAATTGATAGCGCAACATTTTCTGAAATAAAGCAACGGGGTTGGGGGGTTCCACACGAGCTAGGGGGGCGCAAAAGGGGAAAAAATTTTTTTGTCTGAAAACGAAAATTTGACAAAAGTTTCTTAAACCAGTCTAAAAGTACTCCAAAACACCCATTTTTTAAGTCCGAATTCGTACTAGTAAGCGGAAAACCGGACTTGGAAATATTCGACCTGAGAAAAATGCGAAAATTTTGCGACCGGAACATGTTTGACCTCAATTTTCTCACGCTCCACAGGTCTGGGCAAACAATGCTTCACACCAAACGGTAGGTAATTGATAGCGCAACATTTTTGTGAAATAAAAAATACTGGGTTGGGGGGGTTCCAGACCAGCTAGGGGGGCGCAAAGAGGGCGAAAAAAATTTTTTACTGAAAACGAAATTTGACAAAAGTTTCTTAAAGCAGTCTAAAAGTACTCTAAAACCCCCATTTTTTAAGTCCGAATTCGTACTAGTAAGCGGAAAACCGGACTTGGAAACATTTGACCTGAGAAAAGTGCGAAAATTTTGCGACTGGGACATGTTTGACCTCAATTTTCTCACGCTCCACGGGTCTGGGCAAACAATGCTTCACACCAAACGGTAGGTAATTGATAGCGCAACATTTTTCTGAAATAATAAAAACTGGGTTGGGGGGTTCCAGACCAGCTAGGGGGGCGCAAAGAGGGCGAAAAAATTTTTTTCTGAAAACGAAAATTTCACAAAAGTTTCTTAAAGCAGTCTAAAAGTACTATAAAACCCCAAATTTTTAAGTCCGAATTCGTACTAGTAGGTGGAAAACCGGACTTGGAAATATTTGACCTGAGAAAAGTGCGAAAATTTTGCGACCGGGACATGTTTGACCTCAATTTTCTCACGCTCCACGGGTCTGGGCAACCACTTCACACCAAACGGTAGGTAATTGATAGCGCAACATTTTTCTGAAATAAAAAAAACTGGGTTAGGGGGGTTCCAGACGAGCTAGGGGGGCGCAAAGGGGGCGAAAAAAAATTTTTTTTCTGAAAACGAAAATTTGACAAAAGTTTCTTAAAGCAGTCTAAAAGTACTCTAAAACCCCCAATTTTTAGGTCCGAATTCGGAGTATGAAGCGAGAAATTAGACTTTGAAATTTTGGTCCCATAGTTAAGCGGACCGATTTTCGGAAGGCTATATCTCAGGACAGGAGCGTCAGATTCATTAATCCTTTACAGCTGAAAGATAACTCATTAGTATGTATTAGTGTGCCAACTCGCAGCTCTCTAGCTCAAAGTTTCAATTTTGGGTCTGAATAGGGCAAAGGGGCAAAACGCGATCTGACCAGAGAACGACTCTTTTAAGAGCCGGTCTCTGGGCCGATCGACCCTTGGTATTGAGAGTTGAAATTTTGACTTTCACCGATTCCGCCCAAATTTGGTGTGGTAGTAGCATGTGATGAGTTATACTGGACCTGCAAAGATTAGTTCGATTCAACGCTCCAGAGTGGAATAATGCGCTCCGAAAATTTTCGCTCCTTAACTATGGGACGAAAAATTTGGAGCTTATTTTCTCGGGAATTAGTGCGAGTTGTGAACTGATATTTGGGGATTTTACTAGTTGCTTGTATGTCTCTGAAACACACTACTTACATCTACAAATTTCGGAAAAAAATTATTTTCGAGCCCCTTTGACCCCATAAAACCCCCCAAAATACCCCCCCTGCCTGCGCTTTTTTATTTCAGAACTTTGTAGCGCTATTATTTCTGCATTTATTAGTGTAGCCAAATTTGGCATTTGGGCTGCGGAACAACGTCATTTTTGGCCTCAAAGAAATTTTATCCAGTCAGAAAACTGCACAGGTTGACCCAAAAATACAGGAATTTACATCCAGCCTTTGATTGAGAAGTCGGATCTTTTAGGTTTCGGTCTCATTTGAAAGAGCGCGCCCTGGCCGATCGAACAGTTGGTCGCCAGCCAAAAACAAACCACACAGTCGGGTACTGAAAGAGTCTATAATGAGCATGTTCAGCACATTGCGCTTTTCTTCTCTTTTTGAGTTTTTAAGAGCCAGTTCGCGAGAGAATCGACCACGTATGTATGTATGTATGTATGTATGTATGTATGTATGTATGTATGTATGTATGTATGTATGTATGTATGTATGTATGTATGTATGTATGTATGTATGTATGTAGCCAGATTGATTCTAGCGGTTCACATCCTGCAGTACACTAGTCTAGACTATTGATTGCTTCTACAGTATCGATTTCTTTCTCATTCTGTTTATGAGCAGGGGAGGCCAGGCCAAACGGCCCTGTACAAAAGCGGCAGCGAACTGAAAGTAATTGCAACCCACTATTTGTTCAATGAATTGCTAGTCCATCATGGTTTAGTTGGCCATTGGTTTTAGTCCTTGAGGATGAAGATGAACTTTATGTTGAACAGCCCCAAGATACATGACATGACTACATGACTACATTTTTGTACAGCGCGCTGAATACATAAACGATGAGAACTTCAAAACCGTGAGGATGAACTGTGACGCAACAGAGACGGATGATCTGCTTGACTGATCTTTTAGACCTTATAGACCTTCTTGGGTCGTCGATCCGATCCGATTTGCAGGGTGCCTTACGGCCTGCGATCAGACTCGAGGTCCATTCCGCTACCCCCATGGTTTCGTCATCTCAGACGTTTCCCTTCTTTCACTTGCCAAGCCACTCAAGCCATGCTGTTGGGCGCCAGGTGCTAAGAGAGCGCCCGGCGCATTGACGTCATAGTGCTGGCAGCGTCCACCGCCGCCCGGCCAGAGCACTAAACCGGTATAGGCCTTGTTGTGTCGTCTCAGCCAGCACTTGACGTCATTGATCTTTCTCCAACGTGGCATGCTATAGGAGCGGCTTCAGTGCAATGGCAGATCCAGTTGGTTCGCATTTTATCTACTCGCTGTAAACCTGTAACCAGCTTTCGGTGGCCTGGGTGGAGCGTTGTGCCGATGACCAACTCTTTGCAGCAAGAAACTTGCCGCGCCGAGAGGATGAACCGCTACAACCGCTAGGGATGCAGGGGCCGCCGTGACTCAGAGGCAGCGAGCTACCCACTGAGCCAACGACGCGGCACCTTCTTGGGTTTGCTCTTTTGTCTGTGTTGCTCTGTGACCTTGCAGTTTCTAATGAATGGTCTAAACAAAAATTGCGTAATACATACATACATACATACATACATACATACATACATACATACATACATACATACATACATACATACATACATACGTGGTCGATTCTCTCGCGAACTGGCTCTTAAAAACTCAAAAAGAGAAGAAAAGCGCAATGTGCTGAACGTGCTCAATATAGACTCTTTCAGTACCCGACTGTGTGGTTTGTTTTTGGCTGGCGACCAACTGTTCGATCGGCCAGGGCGCGCTCTTTCAAATGAGACCGAAACCTAAAAGATCCGACTTCTCAATCAAAGGCTGGAAGTAAATTCCTGTATTTTTGGGTCAACCTGTGCAGTTTTCTGACTGGATAAAATTTCTTTGAGGCCAAAAATGACGTTGTTCCGCAGCCCAAATGCCAAATTTGGCTACACTAATAAATGCAGAAATAATAGCGCTACAAAGTTCTGAAATAAAAAAGCGCAGGCAGGGGGGGTATTTTGGGGGGTTTTATGGGGTCAAAGGGGCTCGAAAATAATTTTTTTCCGAAATTTGTAGATGTAAGTAGTGTGTTTCAGAGACATACAAGCAACTAGTAAAATCCCCAAATATCAGTTCACAACTCGCACTAATTCCCGAGAAAATAAGCTCCAAATTTTTCGTCCCATAGTTAAGGAGCGAAAATTTCCGGAGCGCATTATTCCACTCTGGAGCGTTGAATCGAACCAATCTTTGCAGGTCCAGTATAACTCATCAGATGCTACTACCACACCAAATTTGGGCGGAATCGGTGAAAGTCAAAATTTCAACTCTCAATAGGGCATGGGAGACAGGGTCGACGCTGTCAGAGACCGGCTCTTAATAGACCAGGCCGACTATAATTGGCCTTGGCCCATCTGTTATAATTGCAGTGAATAGTCAGCCCATCCACTTGCTATTACCTATTATTTAGCGCAGGTTGGTTTATTTCCGTTATCATTATTATAATACAAAACAGTCAGTAATTACAGTTGTTACTTTATAGTGATTACTACAAAATGAGCAGAACCCAGAGTCAAGAGTACTGGTGCACTGCCACTTGTCCTCTCTGCGGAAGGAGCGAGAGGGAGAGCCAGCCAGAGAGTGGCCGCGGGCAGTGCAAACTGTGCCAATTCTGACTGGCGCCGGCAAGGAACTAGAGGCGTCTCAGCGCTCCTAGCCTACCCCACACGAGTTAGACATGCATCTGACTGATACCCAAAACTCTCCCTGAGTTGTACCACCCGAGATGACACTGCATATAAAAAATAAATGAAAATACCAACAGCGACCGAAACTGTTCAGACTTCGATTACCTTAACAACTTCCACAATTTCTCCTCGTACTCCCTCACGACCTTGTTAATGAAGATCTAGAAAAAATTATAAGCATAAAATAAAAAACATCATCAATACAGGTAAACGTAACCTTTCTCACCCGAAATTCTAACGCAGCCAGGCAGCGATCACTTCAACTCCATCCAGCTTCTACTTGGCATTCTACGTTTATACTAAAAAAAACCTACGACACCTATTTTATACTTCTTTTCAGTGTTGCCAGGTCTGAGGGCTAGAATTCCCCCAAAATTCAGAAAAAAATCCCCCAAAATTCCCCCAAAAATACAAAAATCCCCCAAAAAATTCCCCCAAAATAAAAATTGAAAAATGCAACAAAATTATGCTCTGCAGAGGCCATTTATGGCTGTTTTCCTTTAATTGGATTACATAACATCGTTAAAACGTAGAAGTAGGGCTTGCTTGTGTAAAAAATGGCACAAATGAACTTGATCCATAATAATTAAACTTTTTAAAAACTCAAAATGTCAGTTCATAAACCACAAGTCTGATTTATTCAGAAAAATTTCAAGCAAAAAACGTTTGGGGTAAATGAAATTTTGAAATTTGAGAAATTTTTAATTATTGTATGAAAAATGTTTTTCAAAGTAAAATATAATTCTTTTTCTTTTCAAAAATGCCACCTTCGTCTAAATTTTTATTTAAGGAAATTCTAATACAAATCAAAAGTTTTAGTCAGAACAATGCTTGATTTGAGTTTTAAAAGTTTATCTACAGTTTGCCAGCTAAATCGCCTGAAACATTCCTCCATGTACATTAAGAAAATTTAGCCTATTGTATCACAACAAAGAAAAACACGATGTTCCATACCTCTTCCTCGATGTTCCATGTCTATGTGTTTTATCGGTACCTACAGTATATCTTAAGCATGTGAGAATGAGAACGATGCCTACTTAGGCCTAAAAGCTATCCTGTTTGGATTTTCAGTCGCTAATAAGGTTCCATAGATAAAAAACGGTACTCAAAACATGTTACAGCAAAAAATAATAGCATCGAATAGTAAAAATATGCAGATACAATGGTCGAAATTGGCACTAATACTGGCAAAAAGCTTAAAAATACTAGAAAATTACTGACCACAAAATTCCCCCAAGAATTCCCCCAGATTTTGCAAAAATCCCCCAAATAATTCCCCCACTCCCCCAAACGAAATTTCTCCCCCAAACGCAAAAAAAATCCCCCAATTTTGGGGGAAATTCCCCCAACCTGGCAACACTGCTTCTTTTATTTATACTTTTCATGCCCACGGTGGGTAGATCACTCGAACTTCAAATTTTGAACACAGACGACCGAATGCGGTATCAAACGACTGCTTACGATCTCCTGATTATTATTTTACACGTCAACATCTAGTTACTACATGCCATATTCAGCTAACCTCTGATATGTTTTTTGGTCTCGCAACAGATTCTGCATAGCGTACGCACCCGAATTGTAAATCTTTGATAAATACGACCGAATACGGTGTTGAAACAACTGATTTTGACTTCTAGGTTATTTTTTTACACTCTAACACACGAGCACTTCCACAACCAATGACTGCATTCCATTGCTACCTCAGATGAAGACTCTCGTTCATATCGCCTTACTTTATCGACTATCGGCCCAGTTCCCCCTGAATATTTCTGAATGGGCGCTTCTTACGTAGGTACGGGTGCAATATCCCCACGATCCGTACCCATTTAGGGTAAGTACGGTTTGCTCCATACCTATTTAGGATAAGAACGACGCTGTGCCGGTGCGATGCGGTGCGGTTCACTGTTGCAAGACACTTATCATTTTTCAAACACTGCCAAATATGGGATCAATCAGTGCTTACAAACTCGATATGGCTAAATTACACAAATGAACTAAATTAGGCATGCATTGCGCATTGTGGTTGGTTGGGCGGATGGATGGAGTGTCCGAGGACCGTAGCCCCAGCGCGAGGCCACCTGAGACCCACACGCAAACCCAACCCACCACATCCTTCCGTTGGTTTGCCACCCTCGCTACTAACTGCACACATGCTCTGTCTCAGTCCATGTGTCACTGGTGGGTGTACTCGTTTGTCCCAACGCATGTGTGGTTGCTATTGTAGCATAGTGATCACCGGCTTTCAGTTGCATGAGTTGGGCTTTATGCCATGCCGTCAACCAACTCTTTGCGAAAATAACTTGTAACCCAATTTGTTCCCAATTTCGGCACTTCTTGGTGTTTTTCAAGCACCAGATTTATTTGTCAATGTCTTCGCCACTCTAGTACCACGGTCAAGGCCAGAACCGGTGGACTTGTTCAGATTGCCACTGGGAGGTGCGGACTTTTTAGAATAGCTGCTGCAACTGGTGGACTTGTTCAGATTGCCACAAGCAGGTGCGGACTTTTGAGAAGAATAATAATATTTCGCCTGATTAAACGTCTAGAAGTGATAACTGATTGTGCTCTTGCTAACATCTGCCATGCCGGATTGATTGTTTCTTCGTGAAGCTACTTCCGATTGATATTTGTTTGATTAAAATTTAAACTCGGAAAGCAGCAACAGAAAGAAAATAAAAAACAGTAACAGTAGGATACATATAAACCGGCAGAGCATCAACAGAAAGAAAACATATAAACCGGCAGACCATCAACAGAAAAAAATAAAGTCAAGACAACAGGGAGAGTATGACGAACCCAACTATCTAACTGCGAACCGCATTTATCCTATTTGGGTACGCCGTAAATTCGGCGCCCGGGGATACTGAGCCGGGGCGTCGTAGGTGGACAAAATTACTTTCAGATTTTATCCCCCGGGCGCCGTAGTTGGACAAAATTACTTTCAGATTTTAAAACCACGCTCGTCGTACAACACGTGGAGCGTCGACAAAATACAGAACGACGCTACAACCTCCATATCGAAACTCAAATCGAAATCACGCATAATATAGGTACCGCGGCACGGCCGAACGTAGCGTAAAGCGTAGCGTGTCCAGACAGCCGAAGCGGAAAATGCACAACGTAATGACGCTCCTGACGCTCTTGTAACACTCCCGAACGCTTTATTCACACTTCAAAACCGTGCGAGACCAAAACCCGACGGGACGCCGCTACCGCGGGTCCCTTGATTGAGAGGCTGTACTGTACACAGTGGCGTATCCAGGATTTTGGAAAGGGGGGTGTAAAATTTTGAAAGTGCCTGGTTGGGCCGCTGCCCTACCAGGGTAAGAAAATTTAGCAAAATTAGCCTTCAATACGCGTTTAAAACGCGTTCCGAGCTTAAAATTAACAGAAAATATTACAAGTTTTAGTAGCTTAATGGCCTGGTAGGGCTTCTGCCCGACCAGGGCGAGAAAATTTTGAAAATTTAGCCTTCAAAAACGCATTTAGAAGGCATTCTGAGCACAAATTAGACAGTTTTAGTACATAATTCATTAGTTTCTTATACTTTTGACAGACTTTTTCTTCCTACCTCCACCGCAAAGGGGGTGTACACACCCTACGCCCCCTGGATACGCCACTGACTGTACAAGTACGTACATGGCATGTAACTATTGTAAGTCTGACAACAACTCACAGAGGAATGTCGAATGCTCTGGCAAGCTGATTTCCAGTCAACAACAGGGCTTCAGTATAAGGAAAGTGATTTTTCATCAGAATAGCTCATAATAAGAAATAATAAGATAGAGCTATCTACACATACACGCACTATGCACATAACTTTCTTCATCTAGTCAAATCACTCATGTCTTTAAATAAACAAGCCAAACAGAGTGCAAGCAAAGTGATGAAATTTGTATGTTTGCTCGTAAACATTGTCACTATGTAGCATTTACAGGGACGGCAGTGGACAAGCACATGTAGCTAAAAATACTGTTACACAGTACTTTCTTATTGACATCAAATCTTGTGCTGCAATCAATCCCGATTATGGAGCAGATTTTTGAGCGTGTTCTGCTATCATAGCTTCTGAAACAAACATAGAGCCGTATTTACACTTGCATTGCATTGATTAGTTTGTAAAACAAAAACAACATTGGATGGAACCACATTTCAACAAGCACGTCACCGCCATGCATGTACTAGGAGGTTTGGAGGTTTATCCCATAGCTAGAAAGGCCAAAACCGCCCTCACCCTCCCCCACCCCGATACAGTTTACGGCCCCCAGAACCAAAACTACAAGGTATAGTTGTAGCTCCAGTACTATAGCTAACAAACTGACTCGGAAATCACTAATTTTTAGACTAAAATTCGCTTGAAAAACCTTTCGAACGAAACCGAATTTGACGTTTCCGCTGCTGATATTTAAGAGAAATCGGTGTTTTTGGAAGCCCTTTTTGTCATTTTTTGCTTGTTTTTAGCTCTAAAACGCTATTTGGCAGCCAAAAATATCGATTTTTAGCTTCCTTACTGAAAGAAACGTGCTAAAACGCATTTTTCTAGGCGTTCTGGTGTTTTTGAAATTTTGAACCCCCTCTGGGCAAAACCCCTCGACCGCCACCTGACAGAAGGCCCCTTTCCCTCACGCCGGTCCTGACCTGCGGCTTGTATGGTCACCGCCTACCTGCAAATGCGGCAACTGCTGTCGTTGGGGTCAGCAAACTCTGAAAAAGTTACAAACTAGTTTTTATATTCGAACCTCTCTCCCTGAATTTTTGGCTCAGACTCAGACTCAGCTGGTGCTCATGCATGTAATCAGGGCATACCAGGCTAAATTTGATTTGTTGGCAAACAACAGGCATGTGAGGTGTGTTCTTTTCCGTTTTTTTACCGAAAAAAACCGGTTTTTTTCCTAAGGGTCGGAAAAAAACATAAATTGCGGAAAAAACTCAAGCTAAAAATAGTTGATTTATATCATTTTTCAGTTAAAAAATGGACTTTGAGATGTATAATAGGATAGACTGGCTCAAAACTATTAGAAAAACAACAGAAAACGCCAAATTTGGCAATCTAAAGCAAAAAGGCAAACTGCTGTAAGAAAATTTGCATACAGCGTTTATTGATGGAGCCTGTCAGAGACTGTTTCATGCCTGTTTCGTGATTTATATCCATGTAAGACCGGTATTTCTGTTCAAAAAAGACCCAGGAAGGCGCTAGAAAGCGTTAGGAATCATAAAACCAGGCTAGGATACTCAGAACTGGGGCTGGAGTTTTTTCCGCGATTTAGGAAAAAAACCGAAAAAAAACTGAAAAAAAACAGGCCGAGGTTTTTTTCGGAAAAATATCCATCCCTGGCAAACCAGCAAGGGCCATGCCCCAGATCGGACCCCAAGCGATTTTTCTACCCTTCCGATCTTTCTGGGAAGCAAATTTTCAGGGCTGTTTTTCAATTTGTTTGCAGTTTGAAGCAAAAAAAACAAAAATTGCATCTAAAGCATGCATGTATTTTTTGGGTGGGTGGGGGCTTATTTTCGAAAACTGGGTACTTGCTTTGCTACGGAGGGACTACCTTGGTTTTCTGCACAATGTGCTCGTGACAGTATTTCAGGAATTCCTCGAAACTGATGGCCCCGTCTTCTGCAATGAAAAGTCTAATAGAATCAGTTGTCCGGGGTGCGTCTTACTGTTCATGTCCATCATTTCAAACAGCCTAGTGCGTGCTTTCAGTCGATCCAGTGACGTTTTATACAGATCCTGTTCGTGCGGTGCCAAGCCGTGCTTGCGCGGTTGAAAAGCTGTGCGCTGAAAAATATTAATTGATTTAATTAGCGGGTAGCAATTGTAATAGTACTGTATGTAGTTACCTCAATTATGCTGTCAAACTCGGTTACGTCAATTTGTCCGTCATAATTACCGTCCGCCTCCACAAAGGCGTGCAAACAATAGTGATAGAGTTGAATATAGTAAATTGACCTTTTGTCTTCATCCTCGGCAAGCTAAAAATTAAATTTAAATTTGGCTAAATTTTGTGTTAGAGACAATAAAAAGATCACTTATAATAATGGGTATAAAGATGCCCACGGAAGTGAAGCTCAGAAATGAGTAGTGGATATAGAAACTTACAGCCTTGCACCATTCAATAAATTCCTCTCTGGTTCCATTAAGTTTGGGTGCCATTTTGTAAAGAAGGAGAAGCAAAAGCTAGTCGACTGGATGTTAGCTGGGCGCCTCTGTGGAGTTTGGCAGAGCAAGTGCTCCGGTGATAGAGCGGTTTATTGCTTTGTCAGTTCACTACCCTCCATCACATTACAACCACCAACCACGTGGCAGGGCAGTGACCGACAATGATTGCAGAATAAAGAAGGGAAGAAAGTTTATACGTACGAATAGACAGCAAACAAACAAGAACAGAACCAAAAGAAGAGCAAACAAAAAGAAAAATATGGATCGAATCAAAAAAATGCGGGCGGGCTGGGCCGCGTGACCGGCTACCCCTCTAGTATCCTTTTAATTAAACTATTGCTAAACTTACCCCAAATGAAAGATTGAAGGAGCTCCTATTACAACCTCTTCAGGAAGAGATTCCAAATTGGAACAACACAATTTGCGGAAAAAATTTTTGTTATACTGTATCTAACCGAGGTCGCTTTGCAAATGCTTGGAGGCTGTGACCACGAGTATACACAAAGTGAAAGTTCAAAACAACTGTCAAAAGGAACTTCGTGATAACCACAAAATATCTTATAGACCATGACCAAATCACGCTCAATTCTGCACTCGTCTAAGGACTTTAAGTTCAAAATCTCCAAGCGTTCGCCATACTACAGGGTGTCCCCAAAAATGACAACATTTCTTTTTGCTGCCATTTTCCGCAAATTTCGACCAAATAACCAAGTAGTCGGAATTTTGTTTGTTAAAGTTTGGTGCAAGCAGTGGAAAAAATTGTGGACAGCATTGCCACGTACATGGCGCAATGAAATTTCTGATAACTGGAATGGGTTGCTGCAAGCTTACCAGGCATACAATCCTGAAATAAAGGATGCAACCAAGCTAAGCATTCCGCTGTATAAAAGGTACAAACTAGCCAAGATGTATGAAAGTCCTGCAGCACAAAAACGATGGACGGATAAATACTGGGTTACAGAGGATTTATTTGAAAAAGCCTGTCTACGGGCACACCGTCTGTCACCTGATGTTAAATTGCGGAATTTTCAATATCGGGTGTTGCATAGGATAGTTCCAACAAAGCAGTATTTATTCTACAGAAGGATAGTAGATGACATGAATTGTAAGCAGTGTCATTTGCAGAAAACTGATACAGTGGAGCACATGCTTTATCATTGCGCCGTAGCAAAAAATGCTTGGAGAATGTTAGAATCACTTATTCTCGAAATTGAACACCAAGAGGTAACATTTGATCTAATCTCAGCACTTTTTGGACAAATTCATGACCTGTTTGTAAATGCAACGGTATTGAATCTGTTAGGCATTTATACAAAAAGGTTTATATACAGTTTAACACGACGGGAAGTTAAAGAATTTTCCGATATGACCTTCAGGCATTTTATAACGGCAAGCTTGAAAACTGCATATTATGCCAGTATTATGCTGAAGAAGAAAGATGCCTTTACTGAAATTTGGGACAAATACTTGCGTTTCTTTGAAATTCTTCAATATTAAGGAAACAGTAAAAGCCATAATCAAACCTCAAGTATCAAGGTAAACTGCTCTACATCACACACATACGTACATGTCAAGGACTCTGACCCAGCTGCTCAGTGCATCCTTTTCTAACCCATATCTGTCTTCTACCATATTAACTACTACTAACCATATTCGTAATAATAAAAATTGTTCGAAAAAAAAAGTTTGATGCATCAGGCTTAGCCGAATGCTGAGAAAATAGAGATTAATTAAAGATTGATTAAAGATAATTTTAAATAATGTGTGAAAATGAAGTTGTTAATAACTATAGAAATAGCGTTAAAAATGGAAACCTTTCGTTTTTGCTGTCATTTCCGAAAATGTTTGCCTTGCAACCTGAAATTTGGGGCATGTCTGCAAGCTGTCAGACATTTTATGCGTTAAAATTTCATGCATACAGAATGATCCTGTCTTGAGAAAATGAGGCTTATCCTGAAGATCTGTTTTCCGATCCACTCGACTCACTCAATTAAACAGATTAAACAAATTACCAAATTTAATTTTCACATATTCCTTATTTTCTCAGGATTGGGTTAAATCTGATGCCCCAAACTTTAACAAACAAAATTCCCTCTACTTGGGCGCATGTCTTCCAAATCTCAGCTTATTTGCTCGAAATTTGCCAAAATGGCAGCAAAAAGAAATGTTGTCATTTTTGGACACCCTGCATGTATGATTTTATTTCAGATACCTCGACATTTTAGGTACTCATTCTTTCTGCAATTCAACCAATGATCAACGTGCAAAAAATTTTTTCAATTACGTAAAATTTGAAGTTATATGCTTTAGCTACATCAGAGCAGTTGTTTGTGGCTTCGAAACCGGTCGAAACAACTAGAAATATGCAGTCGAAATATAGCCCAGTCAAACAAGGATAACATACAGTAAAGGTCGGTTTATACTTCATTTTTCAGTAGACAATAGACAAATAGACAAAATTCGCATAGACAAATAGACAGTAGACAAATGGCACGTTTGTCTGTCTGTGTAGACACTAAAAAAGAAGAAAAATCAAAGAATAAAAAAATCTCGCGTCTTGTTGTTGCTGAAGAAGTAAGTGTATTTGAACCAAAGACGCAAATGAAGATGGACAGTTCATTCACTGCATCAAAATCGAAACTGAGAAGGATTTTTAACGGTTGTGTAAATCCGATACGCGTAATCAACCCATAGATGCACCACACCTACGTACTTCCGGATGTCTCAAGATTGTCCCAAGGTTCCAGTGCTACAACTACACAGATTCGGGAAATGTTTGCGGACTACATTGTTCAGGAAGGCATTGTTGAGTGGCAAGAAACCGCCATTCAGAAAGGATTCCTCTGCCCAACTGTCATTAGCTGATTGACTGTGTTCGTAGATGTACGTACATAAATAGAATGCTTTATCAGCTATGTATACACACCTAAACAATTCAGTGCTTACTCTATGAAAAACAAAGTCCACTTTATCCACTTTTGCATCATATACAGGGTGTGCCAAAAAAAAACAACCCAGCAGATTTTTTGCTGTAGCAACCGCAAATCGCAACCGATTTGAATGAATCTTTTTTTAAATAAAAGATAAATAAATTCTTGAAAGACTGATGAATCGTTTATTAAGATGGCCTGCTTAGTTCCTGAGATATTTGCCCTCAAATTCAAAACAGAGATTTTGGCAGTGAACAAGAGTGATAAACACAACCCAGCAGATTTTTTACTTTTGCAACCATGAATCTTAACCGATTTGAATGAATCCTTTTTTGAATGAAAGATTGATAAATTCTTCAAAGATTGGTGCAATTTTTATTGAGATTCACCGCTTAGTTCTTGAGATATTTGCCCTCAAAGTCGAAACAGATTTTGGCAAAGAACAAGAGCGATTCTGTTGCACTTCATAATAAAGCAGATTCCTACTGCTGGGGGCTAAAGACACTTTACTGTTGAAGTGAACCGAGTTTATGTGTCACCAGTAAAGCCTCCAATAGCCCTCAGCAGTAGCAGGAATCCGTTTTATTACGAAGTGCAGCGGAAAAAGAAAAATTCCCTTTTGTTCTCTGCCAAAATCACAGTTTTGATTTTGAGAGTGAATATCTCATGAACTAAGCAGAATATATTAATAAACGTTACATCAACCTTTCAAGAATTTATTTATCTTTCATTTAAAAAAGGATTCATTCAAATCGGTTGAGATTTGCGGTTGCTACAGCGGAAAATCTGCTGGGTTGTTTTTTTTAGGCACACCCTGTACATTCATAGAGCTTGCGTTTCAGCTGCAGCTGTTTGTCCGAGGGCAGCTCTCATAACTCGTGGGCAATGAATCTTCCATATAAGGCCCACTTGTCATCATTCAACCGACTGAGCTCGGCGTGAATAGCAGCGTTGAGCTGAGGCTCAGTTAGACATGGAACTGTGATGTGAGAGCGCTTAGTGCTGCTCTTTCTGAGAACTGGCTGGCTTCCGGCATACGGCGGAGTGGGGTACTGCTGACGAAGCTGTAGGCTGGGGACCTCTACTCCTCTACTCTTGATCTACTACCAGCTCCAGCTCTACATTTTCTGTTAGCAACACTTCTGCGTCATCTTGTTTCGCCAGCCTGTTCCTCTTCCAAGACCCATGTTGTCATCATACATATAACAGCACCGGGCCGACCTGGTGGGGGAGGGGGTAGGGGGTTTTCTTCAGGTGGAGGGTCGAGGGGGGTTCGCCCAGACGGGGGTCCCAAATTTCAAAAAGCTCCAAAACGTCTGGAAATGCGTTTTTAGCACGTTTTTATCAGTAAGGACGCTAAAAATTACTATTTTAAGGTGCCAAATAGCGTTTTAGAGCTAAAAACCAGCAAGAATTACAAAAAGGGCTTCCAAAAACACCGATTTCTCTTCAATATCGGCAGTGGAAACGCCAAATTCGGTTCAAGAAAGGCTTTTCAACTCGAATTTTAGGCTAAAAATTAGTGATTTCTGAGCCAGTTTGTTAGTACTGGAGCCACTACTAGTACTTGTGTTTTTGGGTCGGGGCAGTGTTGTGCCGGTTGAATTTAGTTAGTTATTTAGTTAGCCACTTCTTTCCAGGCATTCTCCTTCGTCCTCAAATCGCGATAGCCAACCAACGAGATATTCCACAAGATTTCATGCTTTTGCACTTCAATGATTAATAATTTTTTGAATTCATCAGTCGCCATCGTCAAAGAATCATGAAAAATACACAATAGACACAAGAGTAGACAAATGTCTTTAGGATTTTTTCTAAAGACAAATGACAGTAGACATAGACAAAAATGTTGTCTGTATAGACAGACAAAATAGACAAAAGTATAAACAGAAAAATGTCTACTTTGTCTATTTTGTCTAGGTAGACAGCGAGGACATGTCTACTAGACGAAGTATAAACCGACCTTAAGTGAGCATCTGTAATATGGGAACCACCGTTAATGCGGTTTGGCTTGCAAGTTTTACCATGTTTGTCATAAAAAAGAGTATTTTGTTCAAATATATATTTTGGTTCTTTGCAGACTTAGAATTCGTCTTTGAAAACCGTTGGTTGCTTTCTAGATTTGCAGCAAAGTAATGCGTTCAGATTTGGCGCTCATATCGGCAGGTTGCTTGCAATTGCAACTGAATGATATGGTAGCTCCCATTTTCGTTCGTCAGTCAATGTAATGTTCCACCCACGTCTAAAATTTCAATAAACAAATGTTCACCCCGGTCCTGGTTACTAAGTCTTGCAGGGGTAGTGGTTGTTTCTGTGTGATAGTTAAGTAGCTACTACTTATTTATAATCAATTAGTGTGGTAGCCTAGCCAGGTTAGGTGACCTTGTGGCGACAGCAAAAATTTTTATTGCGTCATTACATTTGTTGGCTTGGATGAGTTTGCCGATCCAGATCTACAGACAGATGAGGCTTTAGCATAATAGCAGTGGTTATGTGCTGTAGAGTGTAGCGGCTGCATGCGTGAGAGCTGTGTATTGCTGAAGCTGTTCAATAGAAGTTTGGTCGAATCAGTCACCAGAGCAATGCAACCGAAGGTAGAGGCATCGGCGGCTGATTCCTTGCAACTGGCTCGCTCGCACTGGCTGCAGGCACCCGCACCCCAGCAGCACCACAGCAAAGACAGCCAAGCTCCTATGTGAGAAACTTTCTTCATTCTCTTGACTTGATCCCATCTCTTTTGGCGCTGAAATATTTTTAAAAATGGTTGCGGTCCGACAACCAAAGAGCCAAAATTGCGAATTTTCTCGTAGTCTTGTTGACTTTCTCGTACAACCGATCCTCCCAGTAGACGGGCCTGTGGTTGTCTGGAAGAGTTTCAGATTTTTCTGCCAATCAAACTAATTGTTTTAGCTTGCCAGTTGCTGGGAAGCGCAACGTGTTAATAACGTCTGCTCTGCCTTACGTCAACAACATACCTCATTTGGGCACTATAATCGGCTGTGTGCTTAGCGCAGACGTCTTTTCCAGGTACTCGATAGACTCTTCTTTGTCACTCTCGCTACAAACTATCGAATTTCAATATACAAGGTGTGCCAAAAAACGACCCAGCAGATTTTTTCTGTGGCAACTGTAGATCTCAATCTCAACCGATTTGAATGAACGCTTTTTAAATGAAAGTTAGGTAAATTCTTGAAAGATTGCTGAAAGTTTTATCAGGATGATTTGATTAGATCCTGAGATATTTACGCAAAGTAAAACCAGATTTTGACAAAGAACAAGAGCGATTCGGTTGCACTTCATAAAAAAGCAGATTCCTACTGCTGGGGCTAATGAGACTTTACTGGTGAAGTAACTGAGCGTCTGTGTCACCAGTAAAGCCTCATGACGTTAGCCCTTAGCTTTAGGAATCTGTTTTATCATGATGTTTTACTTTTTAGAATTTCAGACACTAAATTGCTAAAATGCCTGTAAAACAGCGTTTTTTAGCTGTACCTCAGCCCAAAGTTTCTTCTTTTTCCTTCTTTCAAGAATTTAGGGGTGGGGCAGTAGCCGGTCAAACGGCCGTGTCCGCCCCAGGATTCTGAATGATTTGTTTGTGTTTGGACGAATAAACTAACTAACTAACTAAAAAGTAGGGCGATTTTTGAGCGTTTTTGAGTGCCCATCCCCTCCATAGAATTTGGGCTCAGACCCCAACCCGCTCCTCCTACGGCGGCTGACCTGCTACATGTATGATTACCAGAATCTCTGTTTTGACTTTGAGGGCGAATATCTCACTCAGTATGTAGGCAGGGTATCTTAATATAAATTATTTCACCAATCTGCAAAGAGTTTGTTTGTCTTTCATTCAAAAAAGATTGATTCAAATCGGTTGAGATTTACCGGTTGTAGGACGTTTCGTCCCGACCGTTTCGTCCCCTTGCTGTTCGTCCCGGCTGTTTCGTCCCAACCGTTTAGTCCCGGCCTTTTTTTAAGCGTGACCGTTTTGTCCCGCAGCTAACTACAGTATACTGCAAAGGCGGCGGCAAAATCAAATGCCAAATGCGCCACAACTTACCAAGAGGTCAAATGCCAGGCACGCAGTGGCTTTCGGTGGCCTGGGTTGGGCTTTGTGCCGACGACCAACTCTTTGGGGTACTGTGGATCAGGTATACCTGTACCTGTACCTGATTATCAAGGATTTTCTTATCAAACTGTACAAAAAGTGTACCAAACTTTTGTTCGTCCTAAGTTAGAATATGATGCCTCAGAAGTTTAGAATCTAGAGAGGGGATAGGGGGCTGGACGCCTGATGAGGGCCTTGGCCGGATTGGGATCGTAAGGCCCTAGGCCCCCAGCCCATGTATTTTTAAAAGTCGAATCGAAACCACTTCCATCTAAATTTGAACTTGCTTACCCCTGGGGGGAACGGGAAGTATAAACCATATGCAAACTGGTAAAGTCATTGAAACTTTAGCTTGTGTAAAAACTCTTTGAGTCGAAATAATAAAACGCTTCTGCCATTGCTGTCAGAATTACATAACAGATTTCTATGCTTTAAACCTTTGATCTGACAGTTTTGCTGTGTAGTATGCAAACGTAGTATATTGTCGAAAATTGTAGTATAAAGTAGAATAATTTTGAGCTGGCGGTAGTATACTGGACTGGCTAGTACCTGGCAACACTGACCTGACCACGCGCGTAGGGCTTTGCGACCTAAATCATTACACCAACTGTCTCGGCCGTACAGAGCATAGTATTGTTATTGTGTACAGCTGCTATTATGCATGGCTTTATTACTGTATGAGTACGTACGACAGACTGGCTTCTGTTTAAAAGAATGAACGATTTGGTTTTCGCGCTTTGTATGTGCATGTTTCACTTTGTGAACCGGAACGAAACGGTCACTTTAAAACTTGGCCGGGACGAAACGGTCGGGACGAAACAGCCGGGACTAACAGCAAGGGGACGAAACGGTCGGGACGAAATGGGCGGATACCAGATTTACCGTTGCCACTGTAAATAATCTGCCGGGTTGTTGTGTTTGGAACACCCTGTAATTGGTGATTACCAGAATTAGTCTACTTGCAGTCTGTCGTGCATTGGTAGATATGCTGTGTATCAGTAGAATCGGTTTAGGTTCTGCAAGTTGCGTGGTTACCAGACGTTGTACGTATGCGGCACAGACGAGTACGGCACGGCCACAGAGACCAAAGCCCACCAGGAGGGGCTGAGTCCCCGTCAGATCTGCGACAAGTACTTCGCCATTCACAGAGACGTCTACCACTGGTTCAACATAGGATTCGACTATTTCGGCAGAACTGCCACCGACCACCAGACCGAGTGTGGCTTTTTAGGCTATTACGGCACTTAACGCCGTTTATGCTACCGACACCATATGATGCCTATGCCTTCGCATTGGTACTGTTACCACTTGATCAGATTTCGAAATCTGAACAGAGTGGTAACAGTACCAATGCGAAGGTAGAGGTACCATATTATGGTGTCGGTACCATAAACTGCGTTAAGTGCCTGACTGTGTTAGTATGCAGTAGTATCTATGGTTGTTTAAGGATCTGTCAGAACATATTTCTGGCGCTCTACAAACGCGGCTACTTTTCCACTCGGACTGTTGAACAGCTTTACTGTGTCAAATGTGACCAGTGAGTTTGTTTTTAGTTTGCAGAATAATAGGCAGCCTCGCGAGTTTTCAGTTTCCTGGCAGACAGATATGTGGAAGGCGTGTGTCCGTTTTGTCTGTACGAAGATGCCAGAGGAGACCAATGTGACAAGTGCAGCAAACTAATCAACGAGCCCACTGACCTGATCAACCCCAGATGCAAAGTGAACCGTTATGCTGGGTCAGACATGGGCAAATGGGGGGCTGAGGGGGGGTTGGCCCCCCTCAGGCTCTGATCTACCCCCCATCAGCCGGCCGCTACTCCCCATCAGGAATTTTTGGGAAGAATTTTGTATAGAAAATTATGATAAAAATATGCCTGGAATAGGCGTAAATGAGCTCAGAATAGCTAATTTTAACTTATTTTAATAAAAAATAACCCAAAAAACCCTGATTTTCGGCAAAAATCGGACTTTTTGGCTTACCACCGCCTCAGCCCCCCATCAGACGCTCCTACCCCCTCAGCCCCCCTCAGGAATTGAAAATTCTACCCCCCATCAGCCGAAATGCTAGCCCATGTCTGTACTGGGTGCAGACTATGACAGTCAGACACTTAACGCCGTTTATGGTACCGACACCATATAAGGTGCCGGTACCATGTATGGTACCGGTACCGAGGGTAGTGTTACCATATGGTACCGGCACCATATGGTGCCCCCACGTTCGGCGACTGTGGTGGTACCATATGGTACCCCTACCCATGGCCATTGGTGCCGGTACCATATGGTACCACTACCCTCGGTCGGTACCGGTACCATATATGGTACCGGCAGCTTATATGGTGTCGGTACCATAAACGGCGTTAAGTGCCTGGCTTTATGACTGCCCCTCTTCCGAGTGAACTACACTAAGCTTGATTAGAAAGAAAGTGAAAGTACTGATAAGTAGGACTTTTTAGTAGTGTGTTCATACTCACAAACTCGATACTGAGTGTTCCCTTTATTGACGTCACGAACAGCTAGAAGATGAGTAAAACAAAAAGACAAAAGTGACTGCTCATCTTCAAACTGTTTGTGACGCCAATTGATGCTACACTCACTATTGAACTTGTGAATATAAACCCACCAATGCTGCAGGTAGAATATCGACTCTCAGGCTGTGACACTATGTTTGAAGCAAAGTATCAGCTTTTGCATTTAAAGTTGCTTCTGATGCATCCTTGCATCTCCTACAAGCTATATTTCATGCTAGGAAAAAATTTTGAAAAAAAAATTTCGAAATGAAAAATTTTCATAAAAAAATGCTTTTTTTGGCTTTCAAAAAAATTTCTTTTTACAACTCTAACTATACCATCACTAATTTTTTCCTGTCAAGCTTAGTTTGCTCTAGTGAGGGGGCGCAATCACTGTTTGGCACCCTGTATAGTGGGTTGCAAGGCCGAACTGGCCATATTATCGAAATAGTCATATTGACTAATCGTGGAGCAGGTATTGTGTTCAGATCTGCGGCAGTTGCCCAGAGATCCGGTCGTCGGAGCATTTGTTCCTAGACCTGCCCAAGTTGGAGGGCGTTCTGAAGGAGTATCTGGAGAAGACGTGGTCGGCCGAGGATTCCAAGTGGACGCAGAACGGCGTGGCCATAGCCAAGAGTTGGTTGAAAGAGGGACTGAGGAGTCGGTGCATCACAAGAGATCTGAAATGGGGCATTCCCGTTCCTCTCGATCGCTTTAGTAACAAGGTTCTTACATCTATTCATCTATTATCAGTCTGGCACTTAACGCCTTTATGGTACCGGTACAGATACCAAGGTCAGGCTAGGGGTACCATATGGTGCCGAACGTGGGGGTTGCGACTAGCCTAGGTACCGGTACCATAATAGTACATGTTGCTATGTGGTACCGTCACCATATATGTTGCCAGTACCACAAACGGCGTTAAGTGTCTGACTCATGACTGTATATTGTCATTCATTGCATCCTCTCTTGTTTCAGGTGTTTTACGTTTGGTTCGATGCGCCTATTGGTTATATATCCATTACCAAAGCCTACACAGACCAGTGGGAAAAGTGGTGGAAAAATCCGGACCAGGTCAGTTTCTACCTCAAATCCGTACATGTAACAACAGGTCGTCCGCCTAAAGGGCTTGGGGGGTCTGGCGCCGGCCTGGGGTCTGACCCGAAATTCTAGAGGAGGGCGTTGGGTTCTAAAAAACGCTTAAAAATCGCTAATTTGGGCTCAAATAAAGCTAAAATGTGCTGGTTTACAGGCCAGTTTAGCAGTTTTGTCTGAAATGCTAAAAAATAGCAAAAATTTGTTTGAAAAATTTCTTGCCTGAAAAATCGAAGGGGCGGGGGCCGGGAAGTCGTCTTGGGAGGTAGTCAAAATCTGAAAAACTGGGGGTGGGCCTACCGATTTTGGGGGATCAGGAACAAAAGTCGGCTTTAGGTTGGGGGAGGTCGCGCACAAGTTGGGGATGGGCAAACGCCCTAGAAACCCCGGCCGATGTATGGGGCAGACTGTATGTATGCTCAAATCAGTGCAGCTAGAGTTATAATAAAATTGTTTGTAGGTGGAGTTGTACAACTTTATGGCGAAGGACAACGTACCATTCCACAGTATAATATTCCCAGCCACTCTACTAGGCACTGGCGAGCGGTACACAGTGGTGCGACACTTGTGTGCTACCGAGTATCTCAACTACGAAGACACCAAATTCTCCAAAAGTCGCGGCACCGGCGTCTTCGGCGACAACGCACGCGACACCGGAATTCCGGCCGATATTTGGAGATTCTACCTGCTCTACATCAGACCCGAGTCACAAGTAATCGGTCGGTCTTAGAATTGTAAAAAATTTTTGAAGGCCAAAAAGCTTTTTTTTTATGAAAATTGTTTTTTCAACATTTTTTTCTTGCATGAAATATAGCTTGTAGGAGATGCAAGGATGCACCAGAAGCAAGTTTAAATGTAAAAGCTGTTACTTGGTTCAAAGATAGTGTTACAGCCTGAGAGTCGATATTCTACCTGCAACATTGCTCACAGAGTGGCTGCTGCCGTTCAAAACCTATTTCAGGCTTAGAATAGGATTGAAATTGATAGAACTGCACTGCTAATGTTCTTCGAGAAGTGAAGCTAAATTCAGCGATTTCCTCACAAAATTTATTTCCATACTGTGCATAAACTACAAATTTTCGAAATGGGCCATGAAAAAGCTTTTTTTAAATTAGCCTAACAACACTAATCAGTCAGCTACTGGTTCTCTTCACCGATCTAGTTTCTTTCAGGACAGTTCGTTCAGTTGGGACGACTTTGCCTTAAAGGTCAACTCGGAGCTGCTGAACAATCTGGGCAACTTCGTCAACCGGTGTCTCTCGTTCGTCAGTAACCACTTCAACGGTCAGGTGCCGGAGATGGAGTTGAGTGAGTCTGAGCTGACTCTGCTGGCCCAAGTGGGCAAGGAGCTACGCGATTTCGTCACCCTGCTGGAGGCGGTGACGCTGAGAGACGGAATTCGCTGCATTCTCAACATCAGTAGACTTGGAAACCAGTACATTCAGGAAAATCAGCCCTGGCTGGGTGTCAAAGGCTCTGCTGAGCAGAAGTAATCTTTCGCTGATATTGTAAATTAGTCTTTGTTTTACTGTTGTAATTTGTAGAATGGATGGCGGAAATCTGGCCATACATTAACAGTGTTGGGTGGTCTGCCTCCCACCCGACTTAGGTTCTGGCCAGAAATTTTTTGAGCAAATTTTTTTTAATTTCAGGCAGTAAATTTACTAAAATTGCCTGTAAAACAACACTTTTCTAGCTGTACTTGAGCCCAACTAAGCCCAACGATTTTTACCCGAAAAATTGCGATTTTTGAGAGCCCAACCCTCGTCCCTAGAATTTGGGCTCAGATCCCACTTCGGCGGATGACCTGGTACAATGTACCTGCATGTTTATGACGTTCCTTTTATCTGGCCCGGGCCGGCCTGTAGATGGGGTAGATGTTTCGCCAACAGAGGGGGTACAAAATTTCGAAAAGCTCCAAAACGCATGGAGTGCAGCTATAGCTAGTTTTTAATTTTTTAGCTGTATTTTAACCCAAATTAGCGACTTTTACCACATCAGAGGTTTGTAGGGCTCGTGCAGGTACGGTAGTGGGCGTGTCTGCGAACATAGCCTGTTTATTGTCGATTCTGGTGCGACCGTACATGCCGGAAGTGAGCAAAACCATGCAGCAACAGATGGCAGCTCCGGATTATCTTTACTCTATAAGAGAAGAGTTCAACTGTCTTCTGAGACCGGGACATGTTATTGGAAAGGTAATTCTCTATCTATCGCCTTACTACGGTCCCTTTTTCCAAGTTTGACTAAATCAGTAATGTGGCCATGGTTTAACGCATGGGGACCAGACATGGACTATCACTTCTTGCTGAATTTTGAAATCTTGATGGGCCGTGCTGGTAGCGATTTCTGTCAGTGGGTTAACGGGGATGGTTGCTAAAATCAAGGTTTCTGTCTTTTTTACTAAAGAGCTTATTTACATTCATGCATGTGCATGGTCGGGGGACATCCGGGTCTCCATGCGTAGTTTCCCAGACTTTAGGTGCAAATTTTGTTTTCGTGGAAAAATTTTTGGCGGGAAATTGGTTATTTTCAGCAAAATTTTTGTCTAAGTTTTGTTGTTTTTTATTCAACATTTATAAACAAGATTCCTGAAGGGGTAGATCAGAACCTGAATCCCCTTTGTCCATGTCTCGGCACTCTACCGGTGCCGTTAAGTGCCGATCTTATGTCTGGTGCTGTTACCAGAGACTGAATTGGTAAATCTAGTTTCGGTACCTTATCCAGTAATTATGAAACATTGCTGTTGCATCGTTTATGTTTCGTAGGTGCGTCTTTATAAATATATTTTAGCCGCAGCCTCTGTTTCAACGAATTGATCCGGCCAAATTGGCAGAGTTTCGCCAGAAATTCGGCAGCGGCAGACAGAAGGAGGCAGCGCCACCCAGTCCCAAGAAAGAGAAGGCCGCTAAGACTAAGTCGGAAGGGAGCACCGGCAAAAAGAAGAAAGCAAACGGTAGGACTCTTCTAGTGTCATGACTGTTGCTTGCACGCGCATAAACTTTCGGTTTCTGCCCATTTCCGATTTCCCACGTCCGGCATTTTCCACTTCCGACTTTTCGTTTGGCCATGGCAAAAAACATGGCCCGGGAGGTGGTTTACCCCTAGCCGGTAGGCGCTAACTTCGCTCGCCCGCCCGCTGAAAATTTCGGCTAAACCCCTCTCGACGGCCAATATCCCTCCAAAATTTTGGCGACCTTTTTTGGGAAAACGATTTTCTATTCTCCAACCCCTCCCCCGCCCCGTCGAAAGGCATACTCCTCTATTTCTTTCTGGTCCACATAGAGTGTTGTGGTGCCAGACTGTTTAGGCTGAGGACGGTTAGTGTTTCAGAGGGCGGCAAGTCAAATCCCGGTCTACCGAAAAAACTGCCAGTAGAGACGAGCGACCCGAAGTTGGCCACGGCTGCGGCCAATCAAAACGAAGCTGAGCTACTGCTGGAGCAGGTGCTGCTCAAATTGGAGACAGTCAGTAGGTGTGCTGTGTCGGTTGAGAGAGCACTGTTTGTGTTGTTTAGAGAGTGAGTTTGAGAATGAGCAGAGAGCAGTGCTGGAGAATGAGAGAGCTCAACTGCGTAGTCGGGTCGACCAGCTCAAACAGAAGCTGATCGATTTGGAGGTGGCTCAGGGAGGTAGCTTCTTCTCTGTTCTCTTCTTTCTATCTATGGTAACTCTCCGTAAGTACAACCACTTTCTCTTCCCTTAAATGGCTGTCTTTGCTGCCCAGCCCCAGCGAAGGGTTGATTACTCACAGTCCATCAGTACGTACATCATACATGTAACAGGTCATCCGCCGAATAGTTGGGGGTTTGAGTCCAAATTCTAGGGAAGGAGTTGGGCACTAAAACGCACAAAAATCGTAATTTTTCGGCTAAAATCGCTAATTTAGGCTAAATGCAGCTAAAATGTGCTGTTTTATAAGCAATTTTAGAGTTTGAAATTGTAAGAAATCGCTAAAAGTTGCTCAAAAAATTACTGGCCAGAAAAATCGAAGGGGGTCCGAAAAATCGTCTCGGAGGTCAACGATCGGATGGTCTGACCTAAGTCGGATGGGGGGCAGACCACCCACAGAGCCCCCTGTTACATGTATTATTGCGTACATAATCTGTATATATAGTACCTACATAGTGCCCTATCTTCATTAAGTTATCTATATGGCAAGACAACCTCTATGAGCTAACTGTAGAGTAGTTGTTGTAGTAAAGCAAGTAGCTGTTCCGCAGAGGTCCGAGTCTGGGACGTCTAAACCAGAGGAGTCAGTGGCGCAGTTAGAACCAGAAGCTGCTGTCAAGCCGCCAAAAGTTGCCAAGTCAAAGAAGAAAGCCGGTGGTATGAACTTTTCTTGAAAGATGTTTAGTAGCCACCTACTAAGACTGATTGCCCTGCTTTACACTATAAAATCAAATGCATACTACTATAGCCCATGCATATAGACAGACAGATAGACTTTGACTCCCGTTCAATGCCCATCATAAATAATAAGGGGTCTATGGCAGCGCCCGTTTTGGGACCCCCTGCCCCGGTTGATTTTTCCGACTCCAGATTCCGATTTTTCTGGCAAGTCATTTTGGAAACAAATTTTTACAGTTTTTCAGAATTTCCGACACTAAATAAAATTGCTAAAATCGTTTGTAAAACAGCACTTTTTAGCTGTATTTGAGCCCAAATTAGCTGTTTCTGACGCTTTTTAGTCTTAAAACTGCGATCTTTTTGCGATTTTGAGCGTTTTTACACTAAGAATTCAGGCTGAGACCTTGGCCCAACGCCCCTCCTTCATCGGCGGATGACCTGTTATTATATAAGTAGCAGTAGAGTGCTGTGTTTCTAGGCGAGAGTAAACAGAAGACAGAGGAGTCCGGGGAGGAGGTGACGGTGTCCAAGTTGGACTTGCGAATCGGTCGAATCGTTAAGGCAGAGCGACACCCCGACGCCGACAGTCTGTACGTGGAAGAAGTAGACGTAGGCGAAGAGAGACCACGCACTGTCATCTCCGGGCTGGTCAAGTTCGTGCCGATAGAGGAGGTGAGTTATTTATTGGTAGTTCTGCACCATTATGTACATAGAGGCTGCACAGATGCAAGACCGACTGGTGGTGGCGCTGTGCAATTTGAAGCCGGTAAAGATGCGAGGTATTCTCAGCGAAGCCATGGTTATGTGCGCCTCCACTCCTGAGAAGGTGGAGCTTCTGTGTCCGCCAGAGGGAGCTCTGCCCGGAGACAGAGTGCTCTGTACCGACTTCCCCGGTATGCCTTTATAACAACCACGCTTCTCTGGTCCGATGTGATACATACTACAGTCAGGCATAGTACCGGTCATACATGGGCCGGAAAACTCCGGAGGGGGTCTGGAGACCTGGGGGCTCCCGAAAAACGTCCAAAAAACGTATTTTTCCTTAAATAAGCGAAAATTTTCTCCCTCAGGGAGGCGTATATGGCCGGCCGAACGGGGTATGGGCCGGCGAGGGGGAGGGAGATACCCCCTTACTCCCGACCCATGTATGGAGGGAGTTGGTGGGTACACAATAAAAGGTACGAGTACCATTTAAGGTACCACCGCAGTGCCCGCACGTGGGGGTACCTTAAGTTCCTGTCTGTAGTACTAAATGAACAAGAATGCGATTATCGTTTTTCGATAAAATAGTCACTTCTGAGTTTGTTTTACGTAGGTTTTGTACTTTCTCTCTGCATAAGGATGCTGCCCAAAAATCGCAAGTAGCTGAGACAGCCGCCATGCGCCGTGAACGGGTAGCCTAGTTGCAGGCAGTCCGGAGGCGGTGTTGAACCCAAAGAAGAAAATCTGGGAAACGGTGGCCCCGGAACTGAGAGTGAGCGAGCAGGGAGTGGCGGCGTATCGAGACAAGGAGCTGCAGGTGGAAGGCAAGGGTGTAGTTAGGGCACCCTCTCTGGTGCAGGTGCAGATTAAGTGACTGAGGTGATTTGATGATATTTATGTCTTCTGACTAATCAAGTCAGCTTGTGATAAAGTTGCTTTCACACATGTTCCATACATTACTACTACTACTACACTGTCTTACTACTAAATACATAGGTGAAACCTCTTCTTTCTTAGTTATGGTGTTATGGTAGCTCTACAGTTATGATCATATTCTGTCAGTCAGGCACTTGACCCTTTTCAAATCACACCTTCAGGCATACATACATATCAAACTCCACCGCCGAGACAGTTCAGTGTCCCCCCCCGACCGAAGAATGCAAGTACTAGTAGTGGCTCCAGTACTAACAAACTGGCTTTGTAATTTTTAATTTAAAATTCGCTTGCAAAGCCTTTGGAAACCAAATGTGGCGTTTCCACTGCTGATGTTTAAGAGAAATCGGTGTTTTGAAAGCCCTTATTATCGCTTTTTTGCCTGTTTTTAGTTCTAAAACGCTATTTGGCAGCTTAAAATAGCGATTTTTAGCATCCTTACTGAAAAAACGTGCTAAAAACGCATTCCCAGGCGTTCTGGAGCTTTTTGAAAGTTTGGGCCCCCTTCTGGGCGAAACCCCCCTCGAGCCCCCTACTGACGGAAACCCACTCCCCCACGCCGGCCCGGATCTGTTACATGTATGCCTTCAGGCCACCACTGATCTTTTAGTTCGTCTACTCTCTTAATTGTGTTCGCCTGAGACTGCCTGGATACATGGCCGGAAAAATGGCTTGGGTACCTAGTCAAAATCTGAAAATTTGCGGGTGGACCTACCGATTTGGGGGTCGCGGCGATTTTGGTGGGTGGGTCCAGGAAGAAAAGTCGGCTTCATGTTGGTGGGCCGGGTGGTTTGTGGCGTCGAACCCATGTTTGGGGTGGACGATTCAGGTGCGATACGCCGACTTAATTGCCCATGGAGAGGTGCGATACGCCGACCGGTGCGATACGCCGACCAGAGATGTGCGAAACGCCGACTTGATTGACAGGTGCGATACGGCGACTGCAGGTGCGATACGCCGACTGCCAGTACAGTAGGAGGGCGCCAGTTTTGAATGCTTCACTATTGTGGCACACGCCAATATCTGAGTAAAACAAGATATGCCTTGTAAATTTGCATACCACTAATAGTGATGCAACCGGGATCCCGGTATTTCCCGAAGAACCGGGAATTCCCGGTATTTTCACTCCCGGTTTCCAATCCCGGTTCACCATTCTCTAATACCGGGAAATATATTTTATTGCAGTATTGACAGTTTTTTGCAGATACTATGTATTTCAGTGAAATCTACTGTATGTCCAACTTTCTTTTGCCACTACCAGCAGCACGCAAAACTTTGAATACGTTTTCAAATGACTGCTACTTGCTCAATCGGAGCAAACAGCCATTTTTTGCAGCTTTTCCTTTTGTTCCAAATATTTTTATATTGGTTTAGGCCGAAAACTTTATGTTCTAAACTTCCAACTGTATAAAGGCATTCAATTGAGCAAAGCCGCTCATTGATTGGTGATTGCACAACTCTTTTGGTCCCATTGACATCGAGCTGCCTGGTGTCTGCCAAACGAACCCACTGACCCATTCAGCATAAATCTGATCTCGCAGTATACTGTAATTTAGCCCGTTATGAGAGAAAATCTTAGAGAAAACCGACTAGAAATGGTATCAATAGCTAAACCGGATGTTGAAAACCTTTATGTTTCATCATACTGCATTCGTTTTGATCGATTTCCCGATAATCCCGGTTTTTTCGGGTATTCTCATTTCCCGGTAATCCCGGTTTTCCCGAATCCCGGTATTCCGATTTCCTAGCAAACGAACAGTGGCGGCCGCTACCCAGAAATCAATCCCAGAATTGCCCGTTATCTCAGCCACATGGCGTACTGTCTGGGCATGGACGGACATTTTGGTCATGATCAGCCCGAAAATGATGCCGATGACTTTTGGTGGGTCTTCTTTCCCGCTCCGCCGCAAGAGGTGCAGGCGCCTGTGTATGCTCAACTTTAAAAATTTGTCGGTGTTTTTATACCTACTCTACCTACTGTATATACATGTGAGCTGCCATTTGGTGATAATTTCTTTATTAAGTGTTCATGCACACATTTGTTGGTTTTTATGCATGTGCTACGTTGTACGTATGTATTAAACTGTGTGTCATTGGACAGTCGGCGTTTCGCACCTCTTTAGTCGGCGTATCGCACCTAATTGTAGGCGGGGTTTATTGAGTCGGCGTTTCGCACCCCTTAGTCGCCGTATCGCACCTTTCTAATTAGTCGGCGTATCGCACCGGTCGGCGTATCGCACCAACACCGGGGTGGACAATTCCCCAGACTAGGGATGCGGTCGGCCCGCATTTTTCGGTAAAATAATCGGCTGGGTCCAGATGAGCAAAATTTATCACTTCTTCGGCTCTTTTTCATAGTTTTCCTTACTGAGACTGAGTTTTGGTCTTATCTGACGTAGACGTTATTTTTCTAGAAAAATCAAGAACAATGAGGTCAAAACTTCGTTAATTTGTCAGAATATTAGAGAATAGCCTTAAAAAGAACAGAAGTAATATGTACATTGAACTATACTGAAATCGCAAGAAAATACACAAAAATATATATGCTCTGCATTTTAACGCAAATTTTTTGAAATTCGGGCCGGCCTGACCTCAGACCCTCTGGCCCATGTCTGACTTCTAGTGAGGCTGGCACTCGCAGGTGCAGAACGCAAACGCGGCCAACATAAGAAAGGCTTAACAGTTAGCGTTTGTGTGCGTTCTTCCAAATCGACCACAATAGGGTGACTTGGAAAGAGTAGTGATATGCGCCTGTAACGGGCATTGTGGTGTTATCATATTTTATACTACCGTCAGCCGAAATGGTGGCACCGGTACCCCTTTGTGACACTGGATGAAAACACCTCGTTCAAATTTAATAATGGTTGCCGTTAAAGTGCGTGACTATGAGAGCTTGACCAAGTAATGAGAGATAGAACTTGTTAGGATTCAGCGGACCCGAGTAAAGCAGACAAACTTTATATTTCGCAGCAAAACGCGCTGCATCTTCCGAAGCCTAAAAAACAAAACAGAGTCACATAAAATCGATAAACAGATTCACATACTGTAGAGTCAAAATACTAACAAATCCCAAGAAGGAAATTCAAAAATAGCCGCAAGAGGCACGCACCAAAAAGGAAGAAATTACAAACTAATTTCTTCCTTTTTGACATGTATTTTGATTCTATGTGAATCTGTTTATCGACTTTGCGACTCTGTTTTGTGTTTTAGGCTTCTGAAGATTTGGCGTTTGGCTGCAAAATATAAAGTTTGCTTGCTTTATTTGGGTCCGTTGATTCCGAACAAGTTTTATCTCTCAATAAAGGCTACCCAACAGCGGGAAAACACGTTTAACTGTACTTGACCAAGTAGGGATCAGATCACAAGTGAGCTTCGTGGTCTTATCAGTACTGGTCTGGGTCGGTCGGTATGGCAGGTTTGATTGTAAAGTAGTAAACAGCCAAGGCGAACAGACCGCCACTGAAGACGAACGGACCTGCATGTGCCACATAAGTTGATCTACGTTGATAATGGAACACACATTACCGATGGCATAGTAGAAGTAGTCTTTCTTAGATTTATAGATCACCACCTACAGTAAATACACACCCTTATGCTTTTCATAGTACATAAACAGCCCGGCAAATAACCACATACAGTAGTGCACAAAAATCTCCTCTCCACTTTTTCGGGTTCACTCAAACGTTCCGTTCTTGTTGAGCTCTTTATATCGATTTGGCTCAAATTTTCAATTCAAAAATTGACAAGACAACTGGCAAGCTCGGTGAAAAAATTTATGCTCATGCTGATTTTATGACCGGAAAACTAAGAATCCGGTGGTCCACGCAAATTCATTTTTTTCGGTAATTCATATAGTACAGCTTTGAAACTTGCAGGAATGATTGGTGTTGCTATTGGGCATATCATATTGAGCGGGAAGCCATGTATCAAAGGGCACTAAAATTGGCGAATTTAAAAACCGTGACCGAAATCCCATAGTTCAAGAAATCCGCACCTCTACATAGAATCAAAGCATTGAATCGGCTGTTAATAAATACAGATTTTAGCAGGAAGTTTGACAAATGAATGAACCTGATGTCTAAACTCAGTTCCGCATCATAGAAGCCTTTCTCTCCGCTCAGTATGTTATGCCCAATAGCAACACCAATCATTCCTGCAAGTTTCAAAGCCGTACTCTTTGAATTACCGAAAAAATTGAATTTGCGTGGATCACCTTGACTCTTAGTTTTGGGGTCACACAATCAGCACGAGCAAGAATTTTGGCACCCTTGCACAGTAGTAGCCAGTTGTCTTGTTTACTTTTCTGAAAATTTGAACCAAATCGATAAAGCGGATGGGGAGCCCCTACTGAGACGATTTTTCAAGTAGTTTTTTGCGCAAATTTTTGAATTTTTTTACAATTTCAGACAGAAAAATTGCCAAATTCGCCTGCAAAACAGCACTTTTTAGCTGTATTTGAGCCCAAATTTTTGACGATTTTTAGCCAAGAAATTGCGATTTTTGAGCCTAGTACCCAACCCCCTCCCGAGAATTTGGGCTCAGTCCCCCCGGCCGGTGCAGGCAGAACCCCCACCCCCTTCGGCGGATGACCTGTTACATGTACATATGGCTTACGGATACTACCATTACCATGTATGTACAATGTATGTCGTTATTTCCCTAGCTGTTAAAGGAGAACTTAACGTACGTTCAGAATTGTGGAAGCGACCAGGAACAAAACAGCCAGCACTAAACTAGCGAACGCTCGAGCGTTTGGCCAGTAGTTGCCGATTGAATTCCTTAACAGTCTCTCAAGCTCTCAAATCA
Source organism: Sabatieria punctata (assembly GCA_030248155.1). Taxonomy (NCBI): domain Eukaryota; kingdom Metazoa; phylum Nematoda; class Chromadorea; order Araeolaimida; family Comesomatidae; genus Sabatieria; species Sabatieria punctata. The sequence goes on from JASANB010007092.1 coordinate 32,846, forward strand.
CATAAAACAGTCAGACACTTAACGCCGTTTATGGTACCGTCACCATATATGGTATGGTACCCCTACCCATGAATGGGCGTCAAATTTGTCCGACGGTAAGCTTTCGGAGCCTCTGACGGGGCGGAGCCTCGATCGATTGACTAAATCGGTTCCTTACTTCGAGATTTCCGACTTTAGACGGGACATGTTTGTTACCGTAGTCGTTAAATATTGTTATCTGCTAATTTAGTGCAGGAAATAAGTTCGAACGGCGGCGATTTTGAATGTTAGTCTAGTTGAAATTTGCACCTTTCCTGTCGTAATCAACAAGCAGCTAAGCTTTAAAAATCCTCTGGAATAAGAACAAAAAGCTGAGCGGTAAAAGCTAGAGGCGGCCCGAAGTGAAATGGAAAGCAAGGCCGCGCTCGGAGATAAGTGCGTCGGTCCATGTCTAGAAGGCTAGGCACCTGCGCATCTAAACAACCGTACCTAACCGTGCTTTCTCCTAACCGCTTCCTAACCGTGCAGTTTGGCAAGCGTTCAAGTGGGCGTGGTGACGGTAAGGATTTAGTACCAGCCCACAAACGGGCGGGGGGCGGACTCAATTGGAACTCAGGAAACTACTCCAATTGGAGTAGGGTCAACGCCAACCGGATATATGGTGTCGGTACCATAAACGGCGTTAATCTGACTGTAAAAGGCAAATACTGTTCGGTGGTACTTTTTGTTGCAATGCGGACAGCGAACGACGTGCACCGGAGAGTCGACCGGATGCTAAAGTTTTTTATATAGAAAGTGTCCCACGCTAACCGTCCAACGTTTGATCGTTAACCACTCGCGACTACGTACATGAGTAGAATTCACTGAAAATTTCACTCAAATGGGTAACTTAGATGCCTGTCAATTTTGAGCAAAATCCTTTGAAAGACACAGCGGTTATTCAACAAAATGCGAAATCGCTTCATTTAAGTGGCCAGCCCACTATACGTACTGTAGCTTGAGCTGAGCCTCATCAAAGTGGAGTCTATCTGAAAACTGAATATCTTTCTGTTCAAAAAACCATTGGCAAATTCCACTAGACGATCCGGTAGTCTTCGTTCAGCGCTTGCAACAGTTGTGGTCGATTCGATAACATTGGAAAACAGCAGCTATCAGGACTAGACAAACTGTGTCGCTTGAAACTGCAGTCTGTGAAACAACAGTGACACACTTCTTTGGCGACTGCCTTATGGCCACTCCTTGGCAGATCTCAAACGCTGGCTTTAAAGCAACTTCTACCGCGTTCTCATTCTTTAGCTTAGCTGAGCTCGCTGGCATTGCAAATCCAGTTTAGCCATAATAAGGTTTGAAAATGAGGGAGATGGCAGAAAATATCTTCAACTTAGTGAAAGTGATGTTTTAAGCAACGGACAAAGCTGAAAGTTGGCAGGCACCTAAGTTACTCTAGGCTGTACAGGCTAAGCTAGGTTTCGCTACCGAATTGCGAGGAAAGCGGCGTGCATTTCGCTTATGCATGACGCGCTGATTATCCTATTTAGATTCATACAGTGACACTATCCCTCACTTATTTGGAACCGAGGGCTTCTATTCAGCACTGTGATCAGGTTTTAGGCTTCTACGTAGGTTCGGAATGAATGAACGTTAGGATGAAGTTAAACTTACTTTTAGATTCAATCTTAGTCTCAAGTTAATATGGTAGGTTTCCGCCAATGTGGGGTAGTGTCCCACAATTGCCGAATATTTTCTCAGAAAATCTGCAATATGCTACCGTAGTATCTGATTTTTTCGTGTTGAAAAACCCTAAGACTATGTCAAGTACGGCAGCTAGAAACAAACTGATCTAAGAAAATCGAAAAATTTTGCATAAAACAGAAACCGAATGGATTCTGAATGACCTATATGTTTTTTAGGAAATTTGGTTGAATTCCGTTATCACCATGCGCCGCTAACGACTAAACGTTGGACATCTAGCATGGGACAGACACCCTGCCCTGTAGAGTCATTTTCTCTGTCATTGTCTTATAAGTCATTTTCTCACTTCAAAGTCGTTGCAACAATGTGCGCACTCGTAACGATCCTTAGGACCGTGAGAGGGGTGAGTCGACACGATTAGTTTTGAGATAGAATCCATACCTCGGTCTACCTAGAACGTTTCATAGTTATTCGCGCAAACAAGTAAGAAGGCAAAAACTGTCGATTTTACAGAGAGATACCGATTAACAATGTCGAATTCTTCTAGCAAATGTCTGAAGTACAGTACATAGCCGGCAAGCAACAGCGATTTTGTGAAAGCGTTCACAGCTCAATCTTGCTAACTGGAAAAAAAGGGGAAAAATGGCGTCGGATTGTCAAGTAGGATTAGTTCAAATTCACCACTCCAGGTTTTGTACCCGTTTCCAGTTGCGTAAGTCAAAATAAAAATCGTTTACCCGATCGCTGCGTCGGATAAAAAGTAAAATTCTGCTAAGCCAATAACGGACTGGCTAATACGCCTGACCAGACGTGACTCCTATCCGATGCACTAACTACTATAAAGGTTAGATGGAGGCAGAAGCAATGACATTAGAACTTTCCGGTCACGTGAGCACCCTTCTCTAATCTTTACAAAGATCTTCGATGACGTCACGCACTTATACGTCTGTTCAAAAATAAGCGACCTGATTTATATTTTTGCGAATAACTTTTTAGGAGGCCTCTGAGCGACTTGGGTCTCATAACCAAAGTTGTGGACAAGGTCAAGCTCCGGTCTGTGGTAAATCCTAATCTGCGCTACGTTTACTCTGAACACTAATTTGCGCTACAGAAAAATGAGCTTTTAACTTAATTCCGATGAAAATGAGATGACTGCAGAATGGAATCTAGAGTCTTTGGAGAGTTCAATGATGTTTTATGACGTTTTAGGTCAAACGGTTCCAGAGATATGGGCAGTCAAAATTTGCAAAAACTGCGAAAACCGGCGCTTTTTTGAAAATTTCACATAAAGGGGGAAACATAAGCAGGCCGATGGATTTTCTTGAAACTTTCTGAATGGGGTATTCAATGCCGCCGGGACGTAATCGATTCTGATACTTCCCGACCCTGACACCGTAATCCGGTTCCCACCGTGTGTGCATAAACTACTGCAATCAATTACACACACATACAGCTGGTGGATGGGACAACATTGATACATGTATATATACAGGCACATGCATATATGAACTACCCATACATGTAACAGCTCCGGGCCGACCTGGGGGGAGGGGGGCAGGGGGGTTTTCCTCAGGTGGGGGGTCGAGGGGGGTTTCGCCCAGACGGGTGGTCCCAAATTTTAAAAAGCTCCAAAACGCCTGAAAGTGCGTTTTTTAGCTCGTTATTTTCAGTAAGAATGCTAAAAATCACTATTTTAAGCTGCCAAATAGCGTTTTAGAGCTAAAAACAATCAAAAAATGACAAAAACAAAGGGCTTCCAAAAACACCGATTTCTCTGTAATATCAGCAGTGGAAACGCCAAATTCGGTTTCCAAAGGCTTTTCAAGCGAATTTTAGGCTAAAAATTAGTGATTGCTGAGCCAGTTTGTTAGTACTGGAGCCGCTATTACGTAGTGCTTGTATTTTTGGGTCCGGGCCCGTTAACCTGTCCCAAGGGGGGTAAACCCCTCACATGTATGGCCTGCCTATGGTTTCCTCGTTTTTTTGTGACAAGAGTTTTATCCACAGACACAGTTTAAGACTAGAGCTTAAGAGCCTGCAAGGTTTTCATCACTCGAAAGGAAAAAGTACAGCTTTCTCAAAAAATACGAAGCTGCTCCAAAAAAACCCATCATGCATTTGCAAAAAACAAACGCACTTCTCTATTATACTCAGGTAAATGATGTGTACAGTAGAACGGTTTTGTCATTCAATTGCAACGCAATCGGAATGGGTTTTCATAACACGCATTCTAAAGTTATGTACAGTCGTGGCACGATACACAAGACAAGACGATTTTTACACAACCAACGACTGTTTGAGTGTATCGTGCGGTGAAGATGCGTTTGTTCTCTGTTACCTATAGAAGGCAAAGGTTTTTTGAGAGAAGAAAGTGGAAAACCTTTCTAGACAAGAATGAAAGTTTAACACAAGCTCTATCCAAAAAAGCAGACAATAATGTCAAAATCAAAAAACCTGACAAAACAATAAGACTAACGAAAACCGGGAAGAAAGGTCGTGCCGTTGCTCTTTTTAGTGGTCAAAATATATACTTTTTATATTTTTGCGCGTTTGCATTTGTTTGTAGTATTGTTGGTGTGTGTTTTGTTTCGGGTTGGTGTTTGTTTTTTATTGGTAGTTTGTTTTTAATTGTCATTGCCAACCGAAATCAGGCAGCCATCAGGCAGACATGTAAAGTGGGGGGTCGGCGGAATCGGCCGGTATGGTGTGCGTTGGACATCCCTATGACCCCAAAGTAAAACCCTAAAACAGTTCCGCCCAACTCCCTCTGGGTAGTCAGCAATGGCCATCAGCGGTTCTCTTCGATCCGGCCATTTTCCATAGTAAAACTCGAAAACACACCAAACAAAAATGAATGTTTCTCCAGGGGGCTACCTCGCTCAAACATGTGCTATGCAGCGTTCGAAAGCTCACATCATGAGCTTTCAGAATCTGTAATAAAATTTGTGGCGATTTTTGTTATTTCAAAAATAATCGATCCCGAAATATCGATTGATCACGATTTTGTCAGTTTCCACTGAAATGAGAGTTTCTCTGGGGGGCTACCTCAGTCAGACGCGTGCTATGCAGCGTTCGAAAGCTGACATCATTAGCTTTCAGAATCTGTAATAAAATTTGTGGCGATTTTTGTTATTTCAAAAATAACCGATCCCGAAATATCGATTGATCACGATTTTGTCAGTTTTCACTGAAATGAGAGTTTCTCTGGGGGGCTACCTCAGTCAGATGCGTGCTATGTAGCGTTCGAAAGCTGGCATCATGAGCTTTCAGAATCTGTAATAAAATTTGTGGCGATTTTTGTTATTTCAAAAATTACCGATCCCGAAATATCGATTGATCACGATTTTGTCAGTTTTCACTGAAATGAGAGTTTCTCTGGGGGGCTACCTCAGTCAGATGCGTGCTATGTAGCGTTCGAAAGCTGGCATCATGAGCTTTCAGAATCTGTAATAAAATTTGTGGCGATTTTTGTTATTTCAAAAATTACCGATCCCGAAATATCGATTGATCACGATTTTGTCAGTTTTCACTGAAATGAGAGTTTCTCTGGGGGGCTACCTCACTCAGATGTGTGCTATGCAGCGTTCGAAAGCTGACATCATGAGCTTTCAGAATCTGTAATAAAATTTGTGGCGATTTTTGTTATTTCGAAAATAATCGATCTCGAAATATCGATTGATCACGATTTTATCAGTTTTCAGCATCTGACTAGAAGTAGATAAAAAACAAAATGGGATGACCAAATTGAGGTTTTCTGGCACGCTAAATTCATTGGCGACGCCCATTTACAGCTACGATCACGTGATCAATCGATAATCGATACTTGATCGATTATCGATTTTTTGCTATGCAGATGACCTAACTACACAGGCTATGATGTTAGTGGTTTTTGGGCACGCCGATTTCAACCACGATATTGGTTTAGAGCTATCATCGAGTTTTAATTTGATAATCGATATCGATTCATCATCGATTTTTGTTGTGCAACCAAACAAGGCACAAAGCTATAATGTCAGTGGTTTTCGGGCATGCCGACTTCAACCATGATGTCGTTTTAGTGCTATCATCGCGTTTTCATTCGATATTCGATAATCGATATCGATTGATTATCGAATCTTTTGCTGTGCAAAAAAGCAAAACAAATAAGCTGTAATGCCAGTAGTTTTCGGACATGCCGATTTCAACCATTATGTCGTTTTTGAGCTATCAATGCAGTTTAGTTCGATTATCAATATCGATTGATTGTCAAGTATCGATTTTATGTGGAATGGGTAAAATAAAACAACTTCCGCCTTATGCGTTTTCTTGTATTACTTGTTGTAGCTAAGCTGGTGTCCATTTGGCGTTTACTGACATCATAGCTTGTGGTTTGTTTGTTTATTTGTACAGTAAAAATACGATAATCAATCGATATTAATAATCGAACTATACTGAAATGATAGTTCTAAGACGACATAATGGTTGAAATCGGCATGCCCGAAAACCACTGACATTACAGCTTATGTGCTTTGCTTATTTGCACAGCAAAAAATCGATAACCGATCAAGTATCGATTGATTACGTGATCGCAGCTGTAAATGGGCGTCGCCAATGAATTTAGCGTGCCAGAAAACCTCAATTTGGTCATCCCATTTTGTTTTTTATCTACTTCTAGTCAGATGCTGAAAACTGATAAAATCGTGATCAATCGATATTTCGAGATCGATTATTTTCGAAATAACAAAAATCGCCACAAATTTTATTACAGATTCTGAAAGCTCATGATGTCAGCTTTCGAACGCTGCAGACCACGCATCTGAGTGAGGTAGCCCCCCAGAGAAATTCTCATTTCAGTGAAAACTGACAAAATCGTGATCAATCGATATTTCGGGATCGATTATTTTTGAAATAACAAAAATCGCCACAAATTTTATTACAGATTCTGAAAGCTCATGATGTGAGCTTTCGAACGCTGCATAGCACATGTCTGAGCGAGGTAGCCCCCCGGAGAAACATTCATTTTTGTTTGGTGTGTTTTCGAGTTTTACTATGGAAAATGGCCGGATCGGAGAGAACCGCCGATGGCCATTGCTGGCTACCCAGAGGGAGTTGGGCGGAACTGTTTTAGGGTTTTACTTTGGGGTCATAGGGATGTCCAACGCACACCATACCGGCCGATTCCGCCGACCCCCCACTTTACATGTCTGCCCGATCTCGGTTGGCAATGACAATTAAACGGATCTTTTGTTTCTTTTTTGAGATATGGTCAGCCAAAGTATGCAAAAATCGCTAATACCGGTGTCTTTTTGAAATGGAAAATCCGGAGGGGGTCTGGAGACCTCAGGGGGTCCCGAAAAAAGTCCAAAAACGCCTATTTTGCCTTAAATACGCGAAAATTTTCTCGACCTCGAGGGGGTCGGAGAGGAGTATGGGACGGCGAAACCGGCAAACCCTCCCTCACCCCCGGCCCATGTGTGGTCTGCCTATGTTTCCTCCTTTTTTGTGACAAGAGTTTTATCTACAGTTTAGACTAGAGTCTAGGAGCCTGTAAGCTATTTATCATCCTTTAAGAAAAAATACAGCTTTTTCTAAAAACCAAAAAAACTGCTCCAAAAAACTCGTAGAGCTCTTGCAAAAAAGCAAAAGCGATTCCCTTATTATATCGGTAAACAAGCTGTACAGTAGAACGATTTTGACATTCCATAGCTACGCAATCTGAACGGGTTTTCGCAACACGCATTCTAAGGTTATAGTCGTGGCACGATTTATTTATTTTATTTATTTATTTGGCGCTTTACCCACCACCAAGAACATCCAATGCAAGCACAGGCACTAATGTTACAAAACATGTAAATACATTGTACATTGTATCAATATATTACAGTCGATTGGTATGTTACTATGCTAAAACTAGTAATCAGACTAATAAACATAATTCTAAAAATCTATTTTATAAACTCAAAATACAGTAAAAATATAATAAAATATTGGAAGGCACTATGCAGTTACGATTACAGAGACAAAAATTTAAATTATAAACATACACGTGCATAATAACAACGATATACAAGCGATACCAGAACGCAAACATTTGTGTACATTTAAACTACTTACATTAACCATTTGTATGTACATACATTAGTGCGGGTGTATTGATTTTACACTGTAAGAATCAGATCTGTGGGAAGGTGGGGGAGGGAGAGAGGCGGGCCTATTCAGACTTTTATGCCCCTACCCTTGAGAAACTTTAAGTTTCTGATGTCTTGCTTAAAATGCTCCTCGAGTTTTACTTTAAACTGTTTAACGTTAGGTTGTAAAACTATTTCGTCAGGCAAATTGTTCCAGATGTCGTACACACGCATGTTAAAGAAATTTTGTCTACAGTCCAGATAGTGAAACTCTGGACCAGTCGGGTTAACTGGGATTAATTTGAGAGGATGTCCCCTTGTTCGTGCCTGCAAATGGCTAGGATCTTGAGAAGGCAGTTTGAAAAACCGGTCTAACTTTTGATCGACTAATCCGTAAACTAACTTAAAAACGTATATCAGGTCTGCCATGAAACGTCTAAGCTCAAGAGGTTGTAAATTTAGCACCTCTAGACGGCCTTTGTAGTCTGTTGTTGCTAGCCCAGGGATGCGCTTTGTGTACCAGCGCTGCACTCGCTCTATTCTGTCAATATCTTCAAGCTGATGGGGAGACCAGACTACAGACGCGTACTCTACGGTAGGTCTTACATAGATCTTGAACAGTTGAGTGAGAAATTCACGGTTTTTATACTCGAAACTGCGGTGAATTAAAGCAGCTCTTGAAAAAGCCTTTTTTGAAACTTCTGTGCAATGATTTGAGAAAGAAATATACTGCCAATGATCCTTCGCTAAGACTACACCTAAATCTCGAACGCTTTCCACGATGGGGATTTGCGTAGTATTAAATACGTACTGCGTGCGTTGATTACCGTATCCTAGATGCAAAACAGCACTTTTCTCAAAAGTAATCTTAATTGTCACTGCACGAGAAAGTGGGCCATTTTGCGGGCCATGAGGAAGCAAAGAATTGAATGAGATTGTTGAAAATTTACATGTAGATGTAGTTTTGATAGAAAAGAAGGAATTTGAAGTCCGTTTTGCCCTAGCTCTCTTTCTTCTTCTGATATAGAACCCTGTACCTTCCAGAGTATGACAAAACTCAATGTTGCTAAACTTAAAATTTAGATACTGAAACATATGTAAAAATACACACTGAATCTCATGGTGACATCTATTTTTTTGTTTAAAATCGAAAATTCTATTTTTTCGGACCCTGAAATATTTAAAGCGAAAAAAACTCAAATTTTTGTCGTAGGAAAAGTCGTTTGAATGGCTTAAAAGATGCGCCATTTTGTCCTCTTTTGAATGGTATAAAAATATCTAGGGGTTGGATGGGGTAGACGGGCCACTTTGGCCATTTGAATGCTCAAAAATCGATCATCTATTTTACTTTTTCTCAAAATAAATGCCTTAGGATTAGTTTGTTCAGGTTATATGCATAACACTAATTGCAGAATGACGTTTTCATACCTCATATAGTTTAAACAGACCATTTGCTACTGTTTTCACATCTGCATATAGGTGTCTCCTTCTATTTGAGCATGACTTATGTGTGATACAGTAAGTACCGACTCTTCTGTCATTTTCATGCAGAACGCAAAAGTTCAATGGTTATTTTACATTTCTTTTATATTTTACTTTGTATTGTTTACTCAGTAGGTTTAATAGACATAACAGACGATATCCACAGATTGCTCAAACCAGCTATTACTGAGAAATAAATGAGCAAGGTGTAGATTGTAGATAGGTTCTGACTGATAAAATACCAAATAATGGTTCCAAATAATAACCAAATAATGGTACCAAATAATATGTTCTGATATACCAAATAATAGGTGGTTTACTCAGTTTTACAGGCAATATTAGCAATTTTCGTTCCTGAATTTGTAAAAAATGCGACTAAATGGCCCAAAGATTATAAGTGAGAGGAGTGGCTTTCGGCTTCCGGCGGCAAGTACATAGTAGAGGGAGAAGGTTTAATGATTTTGGATTGGACTTCGGCATTTCAGACAACGCAACAAAATAATTCGGTCTCGGCACCAAAACGAAGACTTTATTGCGACTACACAAACAAACAATGACAATAGGAATGCAAAGGCTGATTATAAATCTTTCAATTACATCTCAAAAAATTGGAGGAGGCTGGCTTTTTTGGTGTGGGCAAGCCCTCAGATTTCTTCTTTTCCCAATTTCTTCTCGAAATGGCCCAATGTTCTGTGGTGTGGTTTATTCTGCATGGTTGATATGTTTAACATTTTGATCTTATCAGGCTGTTGTTTTAGTGATGAGATGTGGCTCATTGAATGCATATGCATTTCATTTGCTAGGTAGAAAATGACAAAAATGAAAACATTGTAGGGCTTCTACAACAACACCACAGTATGTAAATTGTAGAAACAAGTCAAGTACAATGTAGACCATGTGCGGAAAACACACCAGAATTGCAAATAATTGACCCAAAAATTGTTTCCTTTATAGGGGCTGCATTTCTTGATGAGCGCAAGCCCTTGAAACCTCACCTCAAGTTACTTACCGATATGTTCCTGAAAATATCGTAATGGTGTGCAGAAAATAGAATAGGGAGTAGGGACAACCTCAGGCCTATGGTGAGCCTTTCTGAGTTACAGTGTCGTCAAATGCCATTTTTGACTGTGTTGCTAACTGAAAATTATAGTTTTCAGGTTTTGATGAAAAGCAGTTTCAGTGAAGATTTGAATGTCAATTTACAATGTTGTTGTAGAAGCCCTACAATGTTTTCATTTTTGCTAACAAATGAAATGCATATGCATTCAAAGAGCCACATCTCTAAAACAACAGCCTGATAGGATCAAAATGTTGAACATACCAACCTTGCAGAATAAACCACACATTAGAAAAACATCTGGCCATTTTCAGAAGAAATTGGGAAAACAAGAAATCTGAGGGCTTGCCCACACCAGAAAAGCCAGCCTCCACCAATATTTTGAGATGCAATCTTTGTGCCAGTTAGTCGTTTTTATAGAAATTCAGGAACGCATATTGCTAATGTTGCCTGTAAAACTGAGTAACCACCTACATTGTATGGTTAACTTTACTTACAATCCACGCACGTGTACACCACAGACGCAGTAATAACCCCGAAGGGCCACATGCAAGGCAATCACCAGGGCCGAACCCCACTATGTGTCACACGCTCGCCGCATGGGAGCCGACATTGCTCACCACTATGCCACAGACGCAGATGGTTTGGTATATTGCAGTCAGAACCTATCTACAATCTACATCTTGCTTATTTATTTGTCAGGAATACATAGCTGGTTTGAGCAGTCTGTGGATATCGTCATTAGATTTATTCCGTTGTCTTCTACCAAATACATTGGTTTAGTGGAAATTGAACAGCCGGTATATGTAGATAAAAAACGAAAACTACATATTTTGCATTTTTGACCATTTTTATAAAAGCCACCTTTATCCAATCAGTCATATATTTTGAACTAATGATCCAATTATGTTCAAATTCAAAATATGTCTATTAAACCGACTGAGTATAAACAATACAAAGTAAAATATAAAAGAAATGTAAAATAATCATTGAACTTTTGCGTTATGCATGAAATTGACAGAAGAGTCGGCACTTACTGTATCACACATAAGTCATGCTCAAAATGGCGCACCTCAGAAGGAGACACCTATATGCAGATGTGGAAACAGTAGCAAATGGTCTGTTTAAACTATCTGAGGCATAAAAACGTCATTCTGAAATTAGTGTTATGCATATAACCTGAACAAACTAATCCTAAGGCATTTATTTTGAGAAAAAGTAAAATAGATGATCGATTTTTGAGCATTCAAACGGCCAAAGTGGCCCGTCTACCCCATCCAACCCCTAGATATTTTTATACCATTCAAAAGAGGACAAAATGGCGCATCTTTTAAGTCATTCAAACGACTTTTCCTACGACAAAAATTTGAGTTTTTTTCGCTTTAAATATTTCAGAGTCCGAAAAAATGGAATTTTCGATTTTAAACAAAAAAATAGTTGTCACCATGAGATTCAGCGTGTATTTTTACATATGTTTCAGTATCTAAATTTTAAGTTTAGCAACATTGAGTTTTGTCATACTCTGGAAGGTACTGGGTTCTATATCAGAAGAAGAAAGAGAGCTAGGGCAAAACGGACTTCAAATTCGTTCTTTTCTATCAAAACTACATCTACATGTAAATTTTCAACAATCTCATTCAATTCTTTGCTTCCTCATGGCCCGCAAAATGGCCATTTTGGCCCGCTTTCTCGTGCAGTGACAATTAAGTTGGGATCTTTCAGCCCAGTTTGCCACCAGCTGTAGGTCATTTTGGAGCATTTCAAAACAGTTTTGACGCTTCACTGCTAAATAGATCTTGCAGTCATCGGCAAATAGCTTAATCGAGCAGTTTTGGATGACGCTAGCTAAGTCATTAATGTAAAGCAGAAAGGCTAAAGGGCCTATCACTGACCCTTGAGGCACGCCACTTGTAACATTTTTCCATTCAGATTTAGCCTCCGAAATTTGAACTCTTTGTTGCCTATTTGATAAAAAGGCCTCAAACCAGCTAAGCAAAGGATCGTTGATGCCATAGGCGCTCAGTTTGCTTAGTAATTTTTCATGGCTTACCGAGTCAAACGCTTTAGAAGTATCCAAAAAGAGAACATCTACGCTATGTCTAGTGGCGAGCGAACGAGTCCAGTCATCTACACAATCCATACATGTAGTTGGGGGGAATGGGGGGGTATTTCCCCCCAGGCCCGATTTTCGGAGAAAATTCCCCCCCCCCCAGCCGGATTCTGGGGGGGGGGGAATTTTTTGAAACCCTATTTTGGGTTTGTAAACCTGCAAACAGGGTTCCAGAAGCCCTGATTAGGGTTTCAGAAACCCAACTTGGGTTCCAGAGCCCTAGTTTGGGTTTCAAATTCAAATTTGGGTTTCTGAAACCCTAAATAGGGTTCCGGAACCCTATTTTGGGTTCCTGAAACCCTAATTTCGGTTACTGAAACCCTAAATAGGGTTCCGGAACCCTAATTTGGGTTTCTGAAACCCTAAATAGGGTTCCGGAACCCTATTTTGGGTTCCTGAAACCCTAATTTGGGTTACTGAAACCCTAAATTGGGTTACTGAAACCCTAATTTAGGTTTCTGAAACCCTAAATAGGGTTCCGGAACCCTAATTTGGGTTACTGAAACCCTAAATTGGGTTACTGAAACCCTAATTTAGGTTTCTGAAACCCTAAATAGGGTTCCGGAACCCTAATTTCGGTTACTGAAACCCTAAATAGGGTTCTGGAACCCTAATTTGGGTTTCATGAGGCCCAAAATAGGGTTCCGGAACCCTACTTTGGGTTTCATGAGGCCCAAAATAGGGTTCCGGAACCCTAATTTGGGTTTAAAAATGTCTAAAGAAGGTTCCAGAAATGCATTTTAATCATACATGTAGGAGGGGGGGTTTGGGGGGTTTAGCCCCCCCAGGCCCGATTTTCGGCAAACCCCCCCCCCCAGCCGAATTCTGGGGGGGGGGTTTTCTGAAACCCTATTTTGGGTTACAAACTGCTAAAATTCAGGGTTTCAAGACTTATATACCGTAATTTAGCATTTCAAAAGCCCTAAATAGGGTTCCGGAACCCTAGTTAGGGTTTCAGAAACCCAAAGTAATGCCTCCGGAACCCTATTTAGGGTTTCAGAAACCCTAAATAGTGTTCCGAAACCCTGTTTTGGGTACCTGAAAGCCTAAATAGGGTTCCGGAGCCCTAATTTGGGTTTCAAAAGCCCTAAATAGGGTTCCGAAACCCTGTTTTGGGTTTCTGAAACCCTAAATAGGGTTCCGGAACCCTAATTTGGGTTTCAGAAACCCTAAATAGGGTTCCGGAACCCTAATTTGGGTTTCTGAAACCCTAAATAGGGTTCCGGAACCCTAATTTGGGTTTCTGAAACCCTAATTTGGGTTTCTGAAACCCTAAATAGGGTTCCGGAACCCTACTTTGGGTTTCAAAAACCCTAAATAGGGTTACGGAACCCTAATTTGGGTTTCACAGAGACTAAACAGGGTTTCTGGAGGCCCAAATAGGGTTCCGGAACCCTAATTTGGGTTTCACAGAGACTAAACAGGGTTTCTGGAGGCCCAAAGTAGGGTTCCGGAACCCTAATTTGGGTTTCAAAAGCCCTAAATAGGGTTCCGGAGCCCTAATTTGGGTCTCAAAACCCTAAACAGGGTTTCAGTGCCCTAATTTTTGTTTCAAAATCTCTAAATAGGGTTCCAGATACGCATTTTAGCTCTATTCTGTCGAGTAAAATAGAGCTTTTTTGCATGTTTTAAAGCAAAAACATGTTTTTTGCACGTTTTTAATAAAAAATAGGATTTTCTGCACATTTTAAACCAATAAATAGGGTTTTATAGGGAATTTTTGCACTTCTGACAGGATTTTTACCGGATTTTTAGTCCTCAAAACCCTGTTTTGAGCCCAAAAAAAGGTCGCTAAAACCCACTTTTGGACACCAAAAAAAGGTCGCTGAAACCCCCTTTGGAAATAGTGCTGAAACCCTATTTTGGATCTGGAAAACCCCCCCCCAGCCGAAAACCCAGCTACATGTATGACACAATCTAACATCTGTGACACAGTAGACTTTCTAGCTAAAAAACCATGCTGTTCAGGCGTAATCAGTTTGTGTTTCAATGTAAAAGCAACTAGTTTGTCCCTAATGAGAGTTTCCATAACTCGGCAGGCAACACAAGTAAGACTAACAGGTCTATAGTTGGTAGGATCTGCCGTTGAGCCTTTGTGTTTGTAGATTGGGGTCACGTTTGCTTGCCGCCAACTTTGCGGCACTGTTTTTGTGGCTAGCGAAACTTCAAAAATTATAGAAAGCGGCTGGGCAAGCCCAAGCGCTAAGTTTTTGAATAAGATACTGGGGTACCCATCTGGGCCAGCAGACAGCTTAGGAGGGAGTAAGGATAGAATAGCATAGATTTGATCAGCAGGAAAACTAACAGTTCCGAAAGATTCAGGTGGTGGCACTATCTCATAATTATGCTTAACTTCATCGTCCTTCAAGAAGAAAGAAGCAAAAAATTCGTTAAGCTCTGTACTTTTCTGATTATTTGTAATTTTCAGGTTTGTATTTGTATTTGTATTTGTTAGTAACACAACAAAATCCAACCATCAGAGACAGAACCCATCCGAGCTGGGCCGGTTGACCGGCTACATACCCGGATGTCGAAAAATATCTATTATCATGTTTGTATGACAAAACTGCTCCGCAAATATTTACTGAAGTCTAAATTAGTTAAGCCTTTCTTAAAAGAGTTTGAATTTCTATTGGATATCAAATATTCTGGAAGATTATTCCAACTTTCGATTACCCGATTTGAGAAATAAAATTTCCGTACATCAGTACGTGAACGACTCATAAACAGCTTTAAAGCATGACCCCTAGTACTATCAATTTTTTTAAATTCAAAAAAGCTATCAGCCGGAACATCCACCAGACCCCAAATTATCTTGTGCACCATAACTAGGTCACGAACTATACGACGCTCTTCAAGAGATTCCAATTTTAACATTTGTAATCTAACTATGTAACTATACCCCTCCATACCAGGTAATCTCCTAGTAAACAGACGCTGAACTCGCTCAATCAGTTCTATATCTTTTAAAAGATAAGGATTCCACACTTCTGTTGCATATTCAAGTTTAGAACGAACAAAACATTTGTACATGCGTATAAGAAAGTTTTGGTCTCTGGATTTAAAAGTCCTATAAATCAGATTAACCATGCGAAAGCCCTTAGTGGCTACTGAGTTGCAGTGCACTGAGAATTTTAAATCCTCAGACACTGTAACACCTAAATCAACAATATTTGCTACTGCTGGCAGAATAGTATTACCTACAGTGTAAACAGTTTTTAGGTTTCCAAATCCTAAATGTAAAACCGAGCATTTATGCAGGGCCACAGGTTTCCATCTTTCCCTTTTAAACACGGTATTTTCGACTTTACCGTTAGTTTTGAGTTAACGAACTGAAAAAACGTCTATCATTTCGCTTAGACAGAAAAGCTTTTTCTAGATTAGCAGTATGATTGCGAATTGCTTGCCTAGATTCTCTAGCATACACGAGACAAGACGAGGACCCAAACGCTCCAGCTGGAAAGTAGTTGATTTTTTTCGTCAATAACCTGCTTCAAAAAGATTAGCACTTTTAGTTGAATTAATTATGTAAACTAAGCCATAAATAAAATAAAAAAGCATTAAAAGTTCATTTAGTAAAAGGAGATGCTCCGAGTTTAGCGCGGAGGCGCCAGTAGCGCCGCAATCACTGTTTGGTTGATGCAATCGAAATCGATTTTTCGTCTCGCTCTGCGGTGCTTTTTAGTTCTCGCTCCCTGACAGGCCATTGCTATTGGTTTTTAGGCCGTAAACTTTATGTTCTAAGCTTCCAACTTTACAGAGGCGTTCAATTGAGCAAAGGCACTCATTGATTGGCTATTCTTACACAACTCTTTTGGTCCAAGTGACATCGAGCTGCCTGCCAAACCAACTCACTAACCCATTCAACATAAATCTGATCTCAGAGTGTACTGCAGTTTAGCTCGTTATGAGAGAAAATCCTTGAGAAAACTGATTAGAAATGGTATCAATAGCTAAACCGGCTGTTTATTTACATTTATGTTTTATCATGCGTGCATGCGTTTTGATCGATTTCCGATATTTCCTTCCGGTAATCCGGTTTCGGTATTTCCCGGTTTTTCCGTTATTCTCATTTCCCGGTAATCCCGGTTTTCCCTAATCCCGGTATTCCGCTCCCGGTTGCATCACTAGTACCGGTACAGTTACAAACTCAAAGGTAGGGGTACCATACACTCTATATGGTGCCATTACCCTATGTATCGGTATCCTATATGGTGCCAGTACCATAAACGGCGTTAAGTGCCTGACAGTAATAGGTCAGATGTCCACACCCGAAATAACTAAGGCGCACGCGGCTCATTAGAATAAACACAGTGTTACATTACAACCGTGCAAATTTGGTGCCAAATTGAATAGCTGAAGTCAACCTCATCTGCCGAAAAGTCTTCCAGTCTGGCAATGTATGCATACCATGTTCGTACGTACGTAGCAAATTGCAAACATAATTTACACTGTAAAGAACGATGAACAGGTCCTTTGCTTCTCCATGACATGATGATAGTATAAGCTGTTGGTGTGCATGCAAGCTATATTTCACACTTTTGCATACACGCAAACCAGAGAAAATATTAAAAGAGCGGGTCAATGTCAACGTTATCAAATTTAGCCAGGTCCTGAGTTTCAGACTGACTTTCCACCGGTTCTCTGATAGTCACTCGAATACTGGGTTTGTCGTTGAGCGACCTTTTGCCACAGGTGCGACAGCAAGTGTAGATGATGATAGCAAAGACAGAAAGAGACAGAAATATGGCCAGCAGAACGCCGAATCCGAAGGCGGAAGCAAGTAAAATGGCTGAGAAAATATCAAAATTGGATGGCTGTTGCATTTTTAATCAAAGTCAGATAGATGCTGACTGCAGTAATTTTATTAGGACGAAAAGGAGCCGACTAATCAAATAAAAACTGCATTAGTGTAGAGATCGAGTAAAGCCAGAGGGTAAAGACACGCATCTGCTGTGTACTATGTACTACTTTCGTATACGTAGATCATACACGTAGTTTAACAGGTATGTGGCGTGGCGGACTTCATCGCGAAATATATAATAGCACGGATGAAAAACAGAATTGCCACTATGTACGCACCTGAAAGGCAGATTAGTTGTTTTTTCTATTGTTCTGTGCGCAGACAACGAAATAACAACAAACATATAGTAATGGTATTGGGGTATAACGACTGCGCCAAAACTAATTTTAATTTTGATGAAAAAATTCATAAAGAAAGAATGAAATTTTGAAAACTAGCTACGAAGTGCCTGTATGTTGCTATTTCTGTGATTACTGACTTACCGATCCAAACATAGAATATGCCGGCATCAGCAGCGAGGGTTCCAACCTAAAATACTATCACACATTGGAAAATCAACGTCACTTTAACATTTCAAACAAACTTACAGTGACGCCAATGCCAGCAATCAGAAACAGTATTGCCATCACCAAATATGTGATTGCCCGTCTTCTAGCCCAGTTGCCGACAGAATTTCTGAAGAATTTACACTAATCATCGTCCTAAGTAGAAATTCAAAAATAGAAATCAATAAATTTACACTCTGTGGCAGTGCGGACATCGTACGCATCCAGACTCGCAGTGGTACTAAAATTTGCATATTGCATTCTAAAAAAGAGACAACAATAGAACAAATACAGAAAAGCGGTTGCTGCAATGTGCACAATTGTACTGAGGTCCTGTGGCTGGGAGCACCAAGGTCTGGGGAACCATCACGTTTGGCATCAGAACTGTCGGTGGCTGTTGTTGCGGTACACCTGGATAAGGGGGCGGAGCATCTTTGTAAGTGGGTGGAGCTTCTGGCATACTGTCCGACGACGGGTTCACACTAGGACCTAAAATTTGACAGCGCTATTGGTCAAAAATTCTGTAAAAGAATAAAAAAATCGCATTTTCTGAGGGGACCCATTACTCGAAGAGAAAACTCTCTAAATAGGCCCTGTAACTTACCATACTGGGTATTGTAATAGGACGGAAGTTGGTTAGTTGTAGTAGACTCGGCCATTTGAACAAAAGTTCTCTAGGCTACGTTACGTAACGCCAGTGAAACACAAGACCACACGTGCCCAACAATGGCTTTAAAGTAAACTGAACGTCATGCAGCTGGATTCTATAGCCTAGATAAGCCATTAAACTGTAAAGTTGAAAGTGCAAAAAATGTGCTGTCAGTTTAGCGAATACTATCCGCATTTTATTTGTGCCACGTCACGTTCGTTTACACTCACACCGCGTTGCCTCCACCTACGTAGTATTTGTGCGCTAGAGCTCAGAGCTCTCAAATAGCTCGGAAAGCAATTGGCGTGTGCGCAAACAAACATAGTTTTTTCAGAATTCAATGCATGTAAGTAAGGCTTACAGACTCGGCTGATGCGATATCGGCTCGGGGTTACTAAATGGGCAAAATCGTACTGTATCGTATCCCAATGTGCATCGGGCCTACTGATTTGGGGGTCAGTTTGGCTACCTACGGAATTTTCAGGATTAGGTGAAGTCTGGTGCATCAAACTTAGCACATGAACTTTCCAGGAATTTGGTTCTTATGTTCCAAATTTCAGAGAATATGGCCAAGGTTTGAGAAAATGACAGCGAAGAAAAATGTGCCTACTTTTCTAGACAGACATAATACGTATGTACTACGTTGTGTTTCCCTTGCTGTGTGGTGGGTGGTTGAATGCAAGATGGTGCGATAAGTATTCAGTTGTCGGTCGAGTACTAAGTTACGCCGCTGTACAACTTTACTGCGTGGTTCTAGAACTACGTGTAGTGCGTATGTGCCTTGTATGCGTCTTTACCTTAACCCGGATAAATGGCTGTACTTGTAAGATTTCTGACAGTTCTAAGTTACGTAATAGCGAAGATTCTGGAAATCTTTCAGCCGCACGGCGATACAGACGACCCCTGGACAGTGCACTCAGAGTTCCTTAAATTAGGTCGACGGCCAAAGAATGTGCCGAGACTGAGTCTGAAGAGTCCGATATTTGAGGATAAAATTAGATTCGTCTGCATCGCCGATACTCACGACCTGTTGGGCCGGATCTTGGACCGAATTCCAGACGGCGACGTTTTACTGCACGCAGGAGATTTCACTGTTGCTGGAGCTCCAGAGAAAGTTCAGGAATTCAACAGAGATTTGGGCAAATTACCCCATAAGTACAAGATCGTCATTGCTGGTAACCATGAATTCGGCTTTGAAGAAGACTACAGAGGGCGGTCAGGAGATAGAGGCAAATCTCTGGATCAGTTGGGCGTCAGAAATCCAAAAGATCTGCTCACAAATTGCATTTACTTAGAAGATAGTGAGACTACGGTACGCAATTGTTTTTGAGGAGGAAATTAGCGGCCTAAGAAACCTTTTAGGTTTGTGGCTACCGAATCTATGGCTCTCCCTGGCATCCAATGGAGGGATACCCATTTGGACTTGCACGCGGTCAGGCCCTCTTGAACAAATGGAACAAGATTCCTCACTCAGTCGATATTTTGCTTACTCACACGCCACCGCTAATGCATGGCGATTTTTCGCACCCAAAATACAGACACCCCAATTCGTTATGTGGCTGCGTCGAATTGTTGAACTCAATTGAGAAGCGCATTCGACCGAAATATCACGTATTTGGGCACATTCACCCAGGAAATGGGGTCACAACTAATGGTACGACTACTTTTGTGAACTGTGCCATTTGCTACAGTTATGACGAAGCACGATTTGACCCTGTGATATTTGACTTGCCCGTGCAGGACGGCTTTCCGAAGTAAAACTTTTATGACCGAGCACAGTTGATAAGAAACGATATTGATAAGAAATGTAAGCAACTTGCATCCTATTGGCTTGGTGTTGCTGCGCGTTGAACTTGAAAAATGGTTTTACCGTTTTCGCACTACGAAATTTTCTGCGAGCCGTCAGTGAAAGTTTTGTTCATTCAGTTCTCGCGTATGTACGAGGAAGTGTGTACCGTTCTTTGCGAGTACAAAGTGTTGTCGAAAAGCGACGTGCTCGCCGTCGATGCTAAGGTTTAGTAGATGTTTTCCCATAGACAAAAATTACAGAAGAAAAGTTACAGGAAACAGAAGAAGCGAACAGAATGATTTACTTGCACACAGTGCTAAAAATACGGCTAGATTCGGTCGGACAACTGGTCAAAATGCTCCAATCCAGAGAGGACACAAATAGAATGGGAGATGCACTGCTAGTTACCTGTTCACGGGCCGCCAACGAAAAATCCAAGTCAACCGCAGAACTTATACAACGATTTTGCGCCGATGCGTATGCAGCACAGGTGCAAACACTCAAGAAAGAGGCCAGGTCAACTTCAAATGTTTCTTTAGAATGGGACATTGGAAAAAAGCAGCTACCAAAAGGAGATAGAGCAGATAGAGAAGGATCTGGAAGTGGCGGAAAAGAAACGTCTAGAAAGAGAGAGTCAGCTTGCTACGCTTGAACGCCAGCTAGCCGATTTGATGCTGCTGAGAGAGACTCGCGAAAAGTTTGAGGGAGGAAACATAGAAAGTGTGATGCGCCATATAAAGGAACAGATTGGCGGTGCGCCCTAAATATTTGTTATTGGTGTTTGGAGGAGAGATGTGTTTCAGATATTCTGGTCAAGTCTAAGTTTTTGCCGGGCATAACCGAGAGCACAAAGGCACTTGTGATGACGCCAGAAGAAGCGAAAAAGATGGCCAAAAATCGCAGGCCTGGCCACATA
Source organism: Sabatieria punctata (assembly GCA_030248155.1). Lineage (NCBI taxonomy): Eukaryota > Metazoa > Nematoda > Chromadorea > Araeolaimida > Comesomatidae > Sabatieria > Sabatieria punctata. The sequence continues at coordinate 53,976 of JASANB010007092.1, forward strand.
GTGCGACTGGAAGCAACTCTAGAAAAGAGTCCTTCCTTCAGTCGCAACCAGCCTTTCACTACGGCCGTAGTGAAATGTCACACCGAAAGATACGATCCGGGAAAACAGTTCTGCCCTTTTTGCAGCACCTCTGACGATTGAACAGTCTACACATTCACTTTATTTAATCGTTTTATCGCACTGTCTGCACGCCAATTGTACATATGGAGTTATATTTGTTAAAGAATATTCTGACTTGGTAATTAATAGTTGTGAGGCTTGTCGGGACATTTATGAGTTCATGACGCATGCGATTTGTGGGCCCATTGCCCAAGTGGTAACAAAAGAGTAAATGTATGTATGTATGCGAAAAAATCTTTGTATCTCGAATGCGATTATATCTCGAAAATCTGAAGTTGTGCGTAGTATACAGAGTACATTAAAAGTATGTGCCTACGTAGCTCGAAAATTGTCATCAGCCTTACAGTGAGAAAAATTCTGAGGAAATACTGTTTTTCAGACAGAAGCCGCTTTCCTGATTAACGGAAAGAAACGAAAATGGAAAATAAACAAAGCCTTTTTTAAAAAGTATGTTGCAGAAAAATTGTATAATCGACGCAAACAAGTGTACATAATTGTTCATGCCTTTATTTGTCGTCTGCAGTCATAAAGCCATGCGGATCAGTTTGTTAAGTCGAATAATTTATCGGAGATTCAGTTGTGTCAGTTCAGTCCATTTTTACCCGAAACGTTCCAAAGATTCGTTTCTGAAGGCCACCCGCGAAGGCGTGGCCACCCCTCCGCCGCCCGTACAACTGGATGAGACGCAAAAGCGACTCAATGCGTCTCCTAAGAACTTTCGCGGCAGGGCAGATGAGTTCAAAATAAAGTTGTTGGACGAAAACGAACTGCCCTTGGGCGAAATGCTGAAAAGTGATGCCTACAGATTGGCCAAAAGCAAGGGACTGGCGGTGTTGCGTTTGAACGAGTCGGACGATGGATTGAGCGGCGAATTAGAACTCCAACTGCCTACCTATCGTTTGTGTTCTATGAGCGACTTCTTCAATGAATCAAAAAGAAAAAAGGCAGAATTGAAGTCGAAAACTTTCGCCAGTACCAAGGACCTGCTGTTGAACACGCAAATGCAGCCGCAAGTTGTGGAGATGAAGTTGAGAAAGTTGGAGCAGTGGCTAAAACACAGACATGTAACCAGAATTTTGATCCATCCAGGAGAATCGGACGATTCCGAAGCCAAAGTCAGTGCTTTGTATGAAGCGATCTGCAAAAATGCTCGAGAATTTGGTGAGGTTAGTCCGTTGAATTTTTCGGTCGGCCAGAAAAGGTTGAAAGTAGAAGTGAAACCTGTGCTGAAGAGGGAGGAAAATTCTGAAGTCGAAAGTTGACTTGTGAATCGTGGTGTGGTGCAGGGTTGGCAACATTTGCAGATTAATTTTTCTGATGCTATTATTGATAACATTTTTGAGTTCCTCAGTTGTCTCTTTATTCAGATCAGGTTTATTGCAATCCATTATATCATAAAACGATTTAATACAAAGCAGACGTTGCAGAGGAGTTCTCAGTTGTCTCCTTATTCGGATCAGGTTTATTACAATCCATTATATCATAAAACAATTCAATATAAAACAGACATTGCAGAAGTATCCTCAGTTGTCTCTTTATTTCGGATCAGGTTTATTACAATCCATTATATCATAAACCAATTTGATACAAAACAGACATTGCAGAAGTATCCTCAGTTGTCTCTTTATTTCGGATCAGGTTTATTACAATCCATTATATCATAAAACGATTTAATACAAAACAGACATTTCAGAAGAGTCCTCAGTTGTCTCCTTATTCGGATCAGGTTTATTACAATCCATTATATCATAAAACGATTTAATACAAAACAGACATTTCAGAAGAGTCCTCAGTTGTCTCCTTATTCGGATCAGGTTTATTACAATCCATTATATCATAAAACGATTTAATACAAAACAGACATTTCAGAAGAGTCCTCAGTTGTCTCCTTATTCGGATCAGGTTTATTACAATCCATTATATCATAAAACGATTTAATACAAAACAGACATTTCAGAAGAGTCCTCAGTTGTCTCCTTATTCGGATCAGGTTTATTACAATCCATTATATCATAAAACGATTTAATACAAAACAGACATTTCAGAAGAGTCCTCAGTTGTCTCGGATCAGGTTTATTACAATCCATTATATCATAAAACGATTTAATAGAAAATAGACATTGCAGAAGAGTCCTCAGTTGTCTCCATATTCGGATCAGGTTTATTACATATTATGTCATAAAATAATTTAATACAAAACAGACATTGCAGAAGAGTCAAGTCAAAGCACATCACATAGACGGTCGGGAAGCGGTTTACCCTTGGTTTCTGTTTGAAACTTGAAAACCACGCCAAATAAGATCAGATTGAGGAGCCCGGTCACTAAATGAGTGCTGGGGTTCCACATGTAATACAGCTGCCAAAACCAGCTTAGGTGAATTATAGTGCTGAATGTTCTGAAAATATACACATGCAGTTTAGCAATCAAGGCAGCTTTGGGTAATCTTCGCGCTATTATTTTAATTTTTACAGAGTCCGTGATACTTACACCAATTAACTAGAGTGCAAACAAAACCAGAAAACCCATTGCCCAACGTTTGATCAGAGTTTGGGCCAAAAATTTTATTTAAGTGAACAGATCATTTCAAATAGCAAAAAAATAGTTCACAGAGAGTATTATTGTGTGGTCTTACTTGACTGTGTAGAATAGGCCATACGCCGTGCATCGCAGTGTGGTGGGATAAGCAACGGCAGTGATTTGTATGACAGCCATGTTTAAGGCACTTTCGTTGTTCAGCATGGCAATAATTGAAAAGACCAGTACCAGCCAGTGCTTATTTTCTAAGCCAACCAACTGTAGAAGCACACAAATCAGCAGACAAACGGCGTTCACACCTATAAATCAGATTTTTTAAACCGACTTCATTTTTCAGCAGGTTTTGATACCCAATGCTAGAAGCAGCAATGTTTTGCGGCCGAACTTCACGAATTTCCAATCCAAGTACACGAACAGAAAGGGTATTGGAGAGCGCAGTAAGCCAAAAAAGAGCATGTGGATGAAGCTGTCATCTGCAAATACATTTTGTATAAGAAAAGAAGATAATAATAACACATCGACAGCAGTGTATTTTAGAGTACAGTGAAATAAAATATTACTGCAACATTACTTGAACTTGTCACTGTGTTATCAGCTGTAAAGGCATACAAGTCAAACATCAGGTCATGGATAAAGAATGCAGCAAGCAGTATAACTGTCTGTATAATCATTTTCCTGCTTCGAAACATATCCACAAAAGTATGATAGCGAAAGGGTTCAATTGGAATGGCTTCAAGTTCCTCTTCTTTGATTGATACACCCTTGTTACTCCATCGGTAGCACATCTCTTGGAGAAGCTGAGAAACAGATTTGCGGGGACTGTACAGAGCATGAAACAATAAAGACGTACCTTAGTTGCTCGTTTTATGTCTCCACGAACGATCACCCATCGGGGACTTTCGATAAACAGCATGAAACCAATCAAAAGTGGGGCGGCGAACAGATTTATGAAAATGATGTACAATCTAAAGTTGTGAGTGAGCATGGCTATGATGGCCAGTACCACATAGCCTATTGTCCACTGGAATAATGCATTAGGAATCATGCGGTATTTGCAGTCAGTGTACTCCATCAGTAGAGTCAACGCTGTTACCTGAAAGGTTACAGGTATAAGCTAGGATGAAGCATGGACGGCACTAAAATTGTGCCAAAGTAGCACATTTGAAAGGTTAGCAAACAAAAATACTCTACCTCAATAATTCCCAAGAATAATCCGCTCAAGAACTGTCCAATGGCGTAATAACTCCATTGTGTGGCACCAATTGAAAGCACATTTGTTATAATGACCAAAAACTGACTTCCCACCAGGAATCTTTTGCGACCGAAATTGTCCCCCAAATGACCTCCCAAAAAGAAGCCAATCAGCTAGAATGCAGTGAGTATGTTTTGTATATTATAGCTATACTCTATTTTAACTGTCACCTGCCCGATATAAAAAGCCAAGGTTAGGTATAATTCTGCACTGCTGTTTTCACATATCAAATTCCATTCAGTTTTTAAGCTGACAAATGCTGGGTCTAGAGCCTGACAGTGTTTGGCTGCGTCCTTGGGACAGCTTTCTGGTTTCTCCAAAAGTGAATTATTCATTATTTTTGAATTTCCGTCAAATGTACAATTCCATTTCATCGGCGATAGATGCCCTACTTCAGTCATGAAACTCGTCATCCCTAAACACAAGGATCAGTGATAATTAAAGCCAAAAATATCAATTCACCAGCCCATTGAATCGAAGCATACTGCACGACGATGCATGTGAAGATTTGGAACGGTCCAAAAAGTCCAATTTTGGTCAAAACTTGCTCGAACTGAGTATAAGTTTGGGTTTCCGACTTATCGGAATTATCTCTTTCTTCCTTTTCGTTTTCGGCCATTGTCCGGCTATGAAATTATGCGGGGACGTTTGTAGCGAAAAGGAGTAGAAACGGGTTGGAGCCAGAATGAGTGTTAGTACCCGATTTTGCAGATCGGCCAAGCAAAACCTGTTCCCAGTGATCTCTCAGCATCAATCTTGTGCTGTTTTATGGGCCAGAAAAACTGGATCTACACTAAACTAGGTCTTGTGTATTGCGTTTTGAATAAAGATAGGAGATTGGAACAGCACAATTTTCCAAACCGCAACGGTTGTACAACGAAACAAACAAGTTTCCTTCCAGTTGTCCGATTTCAACACCACAAACTTCTTGTTTGCAAAAGAAAACTCGGCGAACTAAGTACTAGTTGTATAGAGCGCCGCTTGTTTACTCTGGCTCATATCTACTAAAGCGCTCTGTATTTGTTTACCACTTGAAAAAATTGCCTTCGGTCAACATTGTATAAAACGTTATTAGATTAGACGATTTCGACTTTCAAGTAATGATTATTATCGGGCAGCTGATTATAGTCGCTGAGGCTCAGGTGATTCCAATTTTTATAAGATGAGAAGAGGATGTACATGTAACAGGGGGTCTGCCCCCCACCCGACTTTGGCCAGACCCCCGATCGCCCCCCGAGACGATTTTTCCGACCTCCCTCCGATTTTTTTCAAGTAATTTTTTGCGCAAATTTTGCTATGTTTTAGAATTTCAGACACTAAAATTGCTAAAATCGCCTGTAAAACAGCGCTTTTTAGCTGTACTTGAGCTCAAACTAAGTAGCTGTTCTTAGCCGGAAAATTGCGATTTTGAGTGTCGAACCCCTCCCTAGAATTTGGGCTCAGACCCCCCGGCCGCCATAAGTGAAACCCGTCCACGCGTGTGCACCTAGGCCGGCCGCGGCTGAAGAGCCAAAGAAGAATGCCTGCCAGACAGTTTACGCCATACATGTAGCTGGGTTTTCGGCTGGGGGGGGAATTTTTCTGATCCAAAATAGGGTTTCAGGGCTATGCCCAAAGGGGGTTTCAGCGACCTTTTTTTGGTGTCCAAAAGTGGGTTTCAGCGACCTTTTTTTGGGCTCAAAACAGGGTTTTGAGGACTAAAAATGGGGTAAAAATCCTGTCTGAAGTGCAAAAATTCCGTTTAAAACCCTATTTTTGCTGTAAAACGTGGAAAAAACCTTATTTTTAATTTAAAATGTGCAAAAAAAGCTAATTTTGCTTTAAAACGTGCAAAAAAAACCATTTTATTCGACATAATACAGTTAAAATGCATTTCTGGAACCTTCTGTAGAGATTTTTAAACCCAAATTAGGGTTCCGGAACCCTATTTTGGGCCTCCAGAAACCAAAATTAGGGTTCTAGAACCCTATTTAGGGTTTCAGTAACTCAAATTAGGGTTCCGGAACCCTATTTCGGCCCTCCAGAAACCCAAATTAGGGTTCCGGAACCCTATTTAGGGTTTCAGTAACCCAAATTAGGGTTCCGGAACCCTATTTCGGCCCTACAGAAACCCAAATTAGGGTTCCGGAACCCTATTTAGGGTTTCAGTAACCCAAATTAGGGTTCCGGAACCCTATTTCGGCCCTCCAGAAACCCAAATTAGGGTTCTGGAACCCAATTTAGAGTTTCAGTAACCCAAATTAGGGTTTCAGTAACCCAAAATAGGGTTCCGGAACCCTATTTAGGGTTTCAGTAACCGAAATTAGGGTTTCAGTAACCCAAATTAGGGTTCCGGAACCCTATTTAGGGTTTCAGAAACCCAAAATAGGGTTCCGGAACCCTATTTAGGGTTTCAGTAACCGAAATTAGGGTTTCAGTAACCCAAATTAGGGTTTCAGTAACCCAAATTAGGGTTCCGGAACCCTATTTAGGGTTTCAGAAACCCAAATTAGGGTTCCGGAACCCTATTTAGGGTTTCAGAAACCCAAATTAGGGTTTCAGTAATCCAAATTAGGGTTCAGGAACCCTATTTAGGGTTTCAGTAACCCAAAAACAGGGTTTCGGAACCCTATTTAGGGTTTCTGAAACCCAAAACAGGGTTCCGGAACCCTATTTAGGGTTTTTGAAACCCAAACTAGGGCTCCGGAACCCAAGTTGGGTTTCTGAAACCCTAATCAGGGCTTCTGGAACCCTGTTTGCAGGTTTACAAACCCAAAATAGGGTTTCAAAAAATTCCCCCCCCCCAGAATCCGGCTGGGGGGGGGGAATTTTCTCCGAAAATCGGGCCTGGGGGGGAAATACCCCCCATTCCCCCCCCCCCCAACTACATGTATGGTTTACGCCGCAAGCGCGTGCACAGACCAAAAAGAAGAAAAAACGAGTGACGCAAAGGTCGGATGGGATGGGCATAAGAGTTATTAATAATTGGAACCTACCTACAGTATTAGAGCAATTACTCCCTCTAAGGTTGCGAAGAATTCAAACGAGAACGAAATGGGACGTTTACCTACCTACTTATCTGCAGGCAATGAACGACGGAGGCGACAAAAAAATACAGAGTGCTAAACAGAATCCGTACTACCATGTACCACATTTACCGAGTAGTTAGTATGTACTGCACTTGTTCGTTTTGAATAGATTTTAAACTGAAAGGAAGGCTAATAATTAATTGTTGAAAGTATTGGCCGTTTCCTGATCGCCGATCAATACGAAGTAATTTTTGCACACGGTAGACTATAGCTCTGCTGTACTAGCAGGCGCGTCGGCAATTGGCCGAGGCGAAGTTTATACTATTATGCTTCCATTCCACCATATCAGCGAACGCGCGTTTCAAACTTCGTCTGGGCCTTCAGCGTTAGAGGACATGGAAATGGAATGAACTACTGCTACAGTCAGTATGCTGACTGTACCATGTTTGCCGATGATGTGCACTTGAGGATTTCTTATCGTACTTGCGATGTAAAATAACAGTACCGGCAAGTAGTAGATACGTTGTTTAATTATCCTCGCTATCGATCGATACCGATCGGAGCCGCCAAGCTCCGCCCCTGCATGCGGTTGGCTCGGTCAAATTTTTGAATTATCGGGAGTTAGAACGCCCAACCGCTGACAAAATTTCGAATCTAGCCAGCGGACCGCTTTTCACAGTTTAAACGGTCTGGCGCAAGGGAAGGAAGAAGTGGGCGGTCAGTCGGTGGCCGTTCTTTTCTTTTTTTACGGCCGGTGTTCCGTTAAATAATCCTATCGTTAAAAAATCTGTAAACTTGTGCTTGCGGCGTAAACTGTCTGGCGGGCATTCTTCTTTGGCTCTTCTTTGTTTTTAAGCGTGTGCGCAAGCAGCTAAAGCGAGAGTTGTTCGTTGCTCGAAAGGCTGCCATCTCTAATGCTTTTGCTAGCTGTGTGGGCCCTAGAGACTTCTGGAGGACAGTGAATGAGTTTTCTGGCAAAAGCAGAGTTTCTCCACCACTTGTGTTGCCCGATGGCACCACAACCAACTGTGCTGAATCGAAAGCAAACGCATTTGCCGATCGGTTTGACTCTGTCTGGGCGCCTTCCAGACCTTTGCCGTTTTTCCCTAAACAACCTCTTGACGCTGACTACCACTGTGACTACGAGTTTGTGGAAGAGCAGTTGCGTTCTGTGCCCCTTCATAAGTCTTGTGGTCCTGACAAGATTCCTGCCATCTTCCTTCGCAACTGTAGCTCTGTCCTTGCCCCCTCTGTGCAACTTTTGTTCAACCGTTCTCTCTCTGAGGGCACTGTACCCTCCGAATGGCGTTCAGCACATCTTGTCCCAGTGCCCAAAAAGCCCCAGCCGACTACTGTATCTGACTACCGCCCAATAGCCAAGCTCAGTATTATTTCTAAGATCTGTGAGCGCCACGTGAACAAACTGCTGTGGACTTATGTAGGCCCTCTTCTCTCTCGGATTCAGTATGGCTTCAGAGTCGGTCGGTCCACTGTTGACTGTTTGGCTAACGTAGTGCACACCGGTCTTTATCTCCTGTACACTCATAAGAAAGCAGCAGGTGTCTTTTTCGATTTGAAAGCTGCTTTTGACTCTGTCGATCACTCCCTATTAATCGACCGGTTGGAAGCACGCTACATGGTACCTTCTTCCTTACTTCGCTGGTTGTGCTCTTACCTTGGCGATCGTAGCTATCATGTTTCTGTCAATGGCTGTCTTTCTACCCTTCGTCAGGCTAGCAGTGGTGTGCCTCAGGGCTCGATTATCGGTCCAACTCTGTTTATTGCATTTATCGATGGTATTTCTGATCTGGCCTTGTCTGCGTCTACCCGCTGCTTTCTCTATGCAGATGATCTACTCGTTCTCAAACCAATCTCTTCTGTTCAAGATGAGGTTGATCTGCAGGCAGACATTGATGCTGTAGCCAAGTTTTTTGGCTCCCTTCGTCTCAACGTGAACGCAGAGAAAACTAAGTACATGGTGTTTGGTAACCATGCCCGCAAACCTTCTCTTAATGCTCGTCTGCGTCTCGGTGTCCATCCGTTGGAGTGTGTCGACTCTTACAAGTACCTCGGTATTCATCTAGACCGTAGATTTTCTTTTGCCACCCATTCTAGCCTGACTGCCTCGAAAGCCAAGAAAGCCATAGGTGTATTGTGCAGAAATTTTAAGAAGTTTGCGCCTTGTTCAGTCCTTGCTTCTGTTTACTTTAATTGCATTCATAGTGCTTTGCTTTATGGGGCCGAAGTGTGGTGGCCGTTTGCGCACTGCCACCAAGCTAAGCTGGAACGTTGCCAGCGTTTTATGTTGCGTAACCTAACCAATACGTGGGCGCGAGACACTTCATATGAGCAGCTAACTTCTGTAGCCAGTGGTATTACTGAGCGTTCTTGGTTAACTCTTTGCAGTACTGTGACTATTAGGAGATTGATGTTGTTTTATATAAGTACCGCCTTGGTTTACGCTTTTTTCCATCTTCTTTTATCGTGCCTGTATGTAATCGTCATAGTTCCCGATTGCGTTTCAAAACTTGCAAGTCTGCCCGCCCGTTTTTCAGTCGTTTTTTGCATTCTTGTATTGATATCTGGAACGCCCTTCTTGCACTCATAGTTTATGGTAATGCGCGCGCGTTTGAATCATTCTGTCGTTCTAATGATTTCTTTTAATTGGTTTGAGTGGTCGTTTTATTGTTATGTAATCTTCTCAGTCTCGCAAATTTACCCCCAGTGGGCGTTTTATGCGAGTAAAACTTGAAACTTGAAACTTGAAACTTCTGCCGCGGCCGGCCGAGGTGCACACGCGTGGACGGGTTTCACTTACGGCCCCCCGGCCGGCGCCAGACTCACAACCCATCTCACCCATCGGCGGGTCACCTGTTACATGTACAACAGGACATGTTAAAAACAAAGAGCTCATGGTTAAAAAGGGCGTTAAGTACTTTAGCAAATTGGACTCGGATAGATTCTGAAGTTTCAGGAAGAAAGTACACGAGCACTCTATACGTACGTATGTACATGTAGGTACATAAAATATACAGTCATTCAACCTGCCACGCTTAACCGGGCATTTATTTTCTGGATTAGTGGATGGATGTATTGAAAGATGTACTGCACAAAGTCTTGCCGTTTGTCAAAAGATATTGCGAAAATTTACAACAAGTTTAACCAGACGGATTTATACTTCTGCCACTCGGGTGGCACTGGCACTTTCTAAATAGCTGTCAACTCTATTTAGACTGGCAAAACCAACCAGGTGGCACTTTGACAGTCTGCCGAAGTCTAACTAGCGATTTACATGTAGAAAGTGCAGTGCCACACGAAGACGAGTCCGGGTGGTAGAAGTGTAAGTCCGCCTGAACATAATTGCCTTCAATTAAACACATGTGCCACTACATTACTCGGTTCTATTACGTAATGTAGACCAGGCCAAGACGTAATATTTTCTTGACAAACCCAGACTATGCGTATGACAGACAGCTCAACCGCCGACGGAAGAGGGTGTTGGGGTGGGTATGGCGTCGACCCGGAGGGGCTCTTAGCCCAAATTCAAGTGGATGAAAACATCGTTTTCAGTTTACTTCCCCTTGCCACAAACATTGCCTTAAACGTACAGTGCTATCATGATTCCTCCTCTCCGTCTGCAACGACGTCGTTTACGGACGGCTCCTGCAGTACTGTACGTACATGTACGTACGTGCTGAAAATGTTTAGAATGATTTCACGCATACATTTACACTATGCCTCGTTAACCTGCTTTCAGACTGATTTGAACTGAATTATGTAGAAGTTTTGATAATACTGTATTGGCCATAAAAAAGACCGTCTGGCCTTTTTTCGAGTTTTCTAAATGGCCGCTATTCTGTCATTTTCAACCGAATGAAAAGATTTTTGGCACGATTATTATTATTTGTTAAGAGTTTGTTTTGGCCATGTTCTAGCCTGCTAGCCTTCTATAGCCTCGAGTTATGCCGTTCCGAAATCAACGGACCCGAATTTTCAGATGTCAAAATTTGAACGTAAATATGTCCGAACCCTTCATCGGATCTTTCCCAAATTTTGCAGGTTAACCAATCTTTATATGGACTTAACAACCTGAAGAGCTCAGCTTTCTAACGCAACTGGTTAAAATCTGGAGGTTTTTTACTTTCAGTCAAGCTGAAAAATTAGCATTATCAAAAATTAAGGTGGTGCCCTCTAAAGCACGGTTGAATTACCTAATTTAGGTGTTCATTGTGTTATCTTAGTCGAGTCGATTGTAATCCACGCCCCCACTAGTTCGTACATATAATCCTGCTTTCTGTGCAAGGGATAACAAACACCCTCCGTTTTGAGAATGCTAATTTTTCACCTTGACTGAAACTAAAAATCGGTCAGATTTTAACTGGTTGTGCTAGAAAGCTGAGCTCTTCAGGTTCTTAAGCACATACAAAGATTGGTTAACCTGCAAAATTTGGGAAAGAGCCGATGTAGGGTTCGTGAGATCTTCAATATTGAAAAAATTGGGGTCAGTTCATTTCGGAAGGGCATAACTCCAGGTTTCAGAAGGCTAGCAGGCTAGGATCTGGCTAAACAAACTCTTAATAAATTATAATAATTGTGCCAAAACTCTTTTCATTCGGTTAAAAATTGACGGAATGGCGGCCATTTTAACATGCATTTTGCGAGAAAGTCAACTTAGGAAGGTCAAGCAACTTTTTTTCCCGGATCCGGCTGGTGTCGAAATATGTTAAAATAGATACCAAACGAACACCAACGGTGCATGTTCGAACATCGGGGACCCCCTAGAACCTGAGCTGTACCCCCTCAAAGTTGGGTCACCAGCCACTTTTTGACCAATTTTTTTGTGTCTGACAGTCTCAACTCAAACGATCACCATTCTCTCATTTCTCTAGATACAGAATTGGTCTGCACATGGTTCGATAGCTCTAAGGGTGGCCTTTCTAGCGCTCTACCCCCAGGCTTCTGGAACGTACCCGGTTAGCGAGATATTCTCGAAAAACTAAAAAATTTCCGAAAAACACTGCCTGATTTTTTTCCGAAAAATCGTTATAACTTCTGCCAGATATGCGTCGTCCGTTAGATATTTTAGATAATGGTACAACACTAAAGGCCAAACAAAATTAACATATTTCGGATCCAAATTGTGGTTGGTGGGGGGGGGGTGTTTTGCGATTTGAAGACTGTCGAAAAAAATTTTTTTGCTCAGAATCAAAAACAAACCAGTCAGTCTGATGCAGGTTGACCCGTTGATTCCGAATATGCACTCGGATCGGCTGGATTCCTTCTGGTTCGGGAGTTATTGACCTCCAAATTCTTGACAGACAATATTTCTCGAGTGGCACTCCTCATTAGCATGAGTAAGAAGCGTGCTGAAAAGCAGTTTTTCTTATGCAGTTTTTGCTGCTGATTCTGAAAATAGCTATATTTTCTCTCTGCGATGCCGATTTTGGAAGATATGGCCATTTTAAGAATTTGCAGGGAAAATGTATGAACTTTGCATGCCATAGCAGTTTGAAAGGTGACTCAGTTCAGACATGTGTTGGGCACAGACCCATGTAATTTGCTTCGTCTAATGCAGTTTTTCACGCTGATTCTGAAAATGAAAGCCGTTTTTCAATATGCCCGCTCCCACATGAGTTATTGCCTCCTGGTGCCTTGTCATTTACGTCATAAGTGACTGATCAAGGAAATGCATGAAATGGCTCCTATTAGGTGTAGTTTTCTTCGCTGATTCAGAATATGACCCTATTTTTGCGGTACAACCACTGGCTCGTGACTTATGGCCTTCTAAAGTTTTATCAACATCCATGGTTTCTGGAGGGGTCATCTTGAAATAGACAATCATTGTTCCTGCACTTGTAAAGGGAATCATGTATCAGTAAATAGTCTACCTGACCTATTTTGAGCCGCTGATTTCAAAAATTACCATAGTTTTACCCTGGAAGAAACCAATTTTCTGATACAACCCTCCACAGTTATGACACAACAATATGACTGAATCATAAAAACCAGAGCCTGAAGAAGAGAGGTAAGGTCATTTTTGAAATCAGCGGCTCAAAATAGGTCAGGTAGACCATTTACTGTTACATGATTCCCTTTGAAAGTGCCGGAACAATGATTATCTATTTCAAGATGACCCCACCGGAAACCATGGGTATTGATAAAACTTTAGAAGGCCATAAGTCACGGGCCAGTGGTTGTAGCGCAAAAATAGCGTCATATTCTGAATCAGCGAAGAAAACTACACCTAATAGGAGCCATTTCATGAATTTCCTTGATCAGTCACTTATGACATAAATGACAGGGCACCAGGAGGCAATAACTCATGTGGGAGAGGGCATATTGAAAAACGGCTCTCATTTTCAGAATCAGCGTGAAAAACTGCATTAGATGAAGCAAATTGCATGGGTCTGTGCCCAACACATGTCTGAACTGAGTCACTTTTCAAACTGCTATGGCATGCAAAGTTCATACATTTTCCTTGCAAATTCTTAAAATGGCATATCTTCCAAAATCGGCATCGCAGAGAGAAAATATAGTTATTTTCGGAATCAGCAGCAAAAACTGCACAAGAAAAACTGCTTTTCAGCACGCTTCTTACTCATGCTAATGAGGAGTGCCACTTGAGAAATATTGTCTGTCAAGAATTTGGAGGTCAATAACTCCCGAACCAGAAGGAATCCAGCCGATCCGAGTGCATATTCGGAATCAGCGGGTCAACGTGCATCAGACTGACTGGTTTGTTTTTGATTCTGAGCAAAAAAATTTTTTTCGACAGTCTTCAAATCGCAAAACACCCCCCCCCCACCAACCACAATTTGGATCCGAAATATGTTAATTTTGTTTGGCCTTTAGTGTTGTATCATTATCTAAAATATTGAACGGACGACGCATATCTGGCAGAAGTTATAACGATTTTTCGGAAAAAAATGAGGCCGTGTTTTTCGGAAATTTTTCAGTTTTTCGAGAATATCTCGCTAACTGGGTAAGTTCCGGAAGCCTGGGGTAGAGCGCTAGAAAGGCCACCCTTAGAGCTATCGAACCATGTGCAGACCAATTCTGTATCTAGAGAAATGAGAGAATGGTGATCGTTTGAGTTGAGACTGTCAGACACAAAAAAATTGGTCAAAAAGTGGCTGGTGACCCAACTTTGAGGGGGTACAGCTCAGGTTCTAGGGGGTCCCCGATGTTCGAACATGCACCGTTGGTGTTCGTTTGGTATCTATTTTGACATATTTCGACACCAGCCGGATCGGGGAAAAAAAGTTGCTTGACCTCGTTCCCTTATTGACTTTCTCGCAAAATGCATGTTAAGAACCAGTCTCTGAACCGATCGAGTCTGTGTATTCAGACCTCAAAAATGAAACGTTGGCATGGAGCGCTCAAAGTTGGAGGACTAATACGTCTTGATAGGTTATGTAACCACCGCAAAGAATTTCCAGAATCGACGCTCCACGCTCGAGATGTGGCCTTCTAAAAATCGGCCCCGCTTAACTATGGGACCAAAATTTCGAAATCGAATTTCTGACTTGCTGATCGGAATTCAGACCTAACAAACGGGGTTTTTGCGTAACTTTTTGAGTAGTTTAAGAATCTTTTACTAAATTTCATTTTTGGAAAAAAAATTTTTTTTCGTCCCCCTATCGGGGGGCATAACTCGTCTGGAACCCCCCTAGACCGTTCTTTTTATTTCAGATTATTGTAGCGCTATATCTTAGCTACACGCCGGTGTAAAACATTATGGGCTACCGGACGGCAAACACTGAAATATTTGCGTTCAAAGATTAAAAATGCCACATTTTTCAAAAAATATTTTTTTCGACCTCCTCTCGGAGGCCATTGCTGATCTGCAACCCTTATGGACCGCTCTTTATGTAATGTGTGGAAGCGAATAGTTTATAATTGCTTCTTTTTTATTCATCGCCATCATCATCAAGTGGTGAAGAACAAGAACAGTCCAATTAGTAAGCTAGAACTTTGAGTTGGAAATTTATGTACCCCAGTGGAACATGCAAAATGTGGCATTTTTAATCTTTGAACGCAAATATTTCAGTGTTTGCCGTCCGGCAGCCCATATTGTTTTACACCGGCGTGTAGCGAAGATATAGCGCTACAATAATCTGAAATAAAAAGAACGGTCTAGGGGGTTCCAGACGAATTATGCCCCCCGATAGGGTGACGAAAAAAAATTTTTTCCAAAAATGAAATTCAATGAAAGTTTCTTAAACTACTCTAAAAGTACAGCTTAGACATCAATTTTTGGCATTCAACTCCAATTAGTAAGCTGGAACATGGAGTTGAAAATTTTTGGGCACAGTGAAACATGCAAAATGTGGCATTTTTAATCTTTGAACGCAAATATTTTAGTGTTTGCCGTCCGGTAGCCCGTAATGTTTTGCACCGGCGTGTAGCTAAGATATAGCGCTACAATAATCTGAAATAAAAAGAACGGTCTAGGGGCGTTCCAGACGAGTTATGCCCCCCGATAGGGGAGCGAAAAAAAATTTTTTTCCAAAAATGAAATTTAGTAAAAGATTCTTAAACTACTCAAAAAGTTACGCAAAAACCTCGTTTGTTAGGTCTGAATTCCGATCAGCAAGTCAGAAATTCGATATCGAAATTTTGGTCCCATAGTTAAGTGGGCCGATTTTTAGAAGGCCATATCTCGAGCGTGGAGCGTCGAATCTGGAAATTCTTTGCAGGTCATTGATAACTTGTCAATATGTTTTAGTGTTCCAACTTTCAGCCCTCTACGCCCAACTTTCAATTTTGGGGTCTGAATAGGGCAAAGGGCAAATACTCGATCGGTTCAGAGACTGACTCTTAATTTATTCGGAAAACTCGAAAAATGGTCAAGCGGTCTTTTTTTGGCCAACACTGTACGGTGTACTTGTACATATAATGTACAGTACGCACGCTTTTTTGTTTTGGGCCCTGCCCTAACGCATACGCAGCAGTAATCAATCTTGTGTTAAAGACTGCTGTCTGCTCTCTTGCATCTAGGCTATAATTTAGATTATTCAGTCCAACATGATTACAGGGAATCTTTATTTTTAAGAATAGTTCCAGTGGTGCTGCTGTGGTGACTGCGTCATCTTGCCGCTTGTAAAGTTGGAATTATGACTGAGATTTTTGCTTTGTTTGCAATTCTCTTGCTAACTTTGGGCAACGTCGAGTTTGGTGAGTTTTGTTTGCAGTGGTTTTAGATAAACAACAACAAGGACTGCTGCTAATAAGTATAACATTCTCCAAGTATTTGAGTAGATTGGAGTGGGGCTACTGTACGTATTCAGGTTTTCTATTGGTTTTGCTTATGCTGGTATTGGTTTCATCGTCAAAAATAAAAAAAACAAAACAATTGTAGATTTGAGGTGCTAGATCGCGCTATAACACTTGATCAAGCGAAATGTAGGTGTGAAATACATTGTACATTGTATGTAGGACATACCGTATGTACTACAGGGTTTCTCAAAAATATGATGACATTTGTTTGTTCTGCCATTTCCGCAAAGTTTGACCAAATTGCTGAAATTTTAAATATAGGTGCCAAAATAGGGGAGATTTTGTATGTTAAAGTTTGGCTCAATTGACTTGATTCAGTCCTGAAAAAATCATGAATTTATGAAATTCGTTAATTCAATGCCTATAGAAATAGCGCTAAAATGGAAACTTTTCTTTTTGCTCTCAATTCCGCAAATGTTCCCAATGAGCTAAAAATTGGAAAATATTTTCTAAACTGTGGAATATTTCCGTGATAAAATTCAATGCATTGAGATTGACACAGTCTTGAGAAATGAAGAATTCCTGCCTGGTGCGCCAAACTTCAACTCACAAAGTCTCCCCTGTTTCGACACCTATGTATATTTAAAATTTCAGCCAATTTGGTGAACATTTGCTGAAATGGCAGCAGAAACAAATGTTGTCATATTTTTGGGACACCTTGTGTATGTTAGATCTCCAGAGTGCACATTTATTTATATACGTACCACGTACATACAGGCAGTGCGTGCTACGGCTACGGGGGCATAGACAAATTTTTACGAGATGCACTCATCCAGGAGATGATGGCCGAGTACTTGGATGACAAAGATCGCGACATCGACGATCAAGTGCGCCGTTGCGATCAATTGGAGTGCGATTTTGAAAGTTGTAAGTACGGGGTCCATCCAAAAACAATTCCGCTGTGCGCTATAGCAACGGAATATCTCAATTCTCAACCGATTTGAATGAATCCTTTTTTAAATGAAAGATAAATGAATTCTTACAAGATTGCTGAAATTTTTATTATTTATGTACTCTGCTTACTTCCTGAAATATTCGCTCTCAAAATCGAAACAGTGATCTTGGCAATGAACAAGAGGGATTTTTATTATTCTGTTGCTCTTCATGTTTATAAAAATTTCACCGCTATTTCAAGAATTTCTCAATCTTTCATTCAAATCAGTTGAGATTCATGGTTGAAAAAGTAAAAAAATCTGCTGGGTTGTTTTTCATTACTCTTCTTTATTGCCAATTCTCCTTTTTGATTTTGAGAGTAAATTTCTCAGGATCTAACCAAATCATCTTGATAAAACTTTCATCAATCTCTCAAGAATTTACTTCTCTTTCATTTACAAAAATATTTATTAAAATCGGTTGAGGTTTCCGGTTGCTAAGTAAAAAATCTGCGGGGTTGTTTTTTCAGACGGACCCTGTAGATTCTAGAGTGCTAGATTCTGTTTTTAAAGTTTTATTTAATATTTAGCATAATAGTACGAATGTTTAGCACATCTCTGTTACTACATATCAAAGGGGTACGCGGCGCTTCCGGGACGACCGTCCACTTACGTTCCAAGAGAGACCGACTCCGGTTCGTCTCTACCGGCTTTCCTTCGTGGTTCCAAGACCCTCAGAGGCTCAGGCGACCCGGCCTTCTTTCTCAACAAAGCGCTGCAGGGCATGTCAGGCGAGGGGGAATTCGCTCCTCTCTTTTCCAACCCAGATACTGCGGCCGGAATTCTCAAGATGGCCGAACGGGGCGGCGGCTTCACCTCAGGTTGATTTGACGTCTTCTTTAGCGGTCAAATGCTTTTCAATGATTGTAGGAAATAGTTTGGGATCAGACAAGGCACCGGGATTAGCGCGATTGTGTCGATTGTGTCCTTTGCTGACTAACGCCCGAGCTCTAAGTTGGAGCCAGACGAACAGAGAAAGTTGGACCAACCTCATGTTTGCCTGCTACATCTGCAAGAACACGCAAGGATTGGGACTGGGAGAAAGTGAGAGAGAGTCTTCGGTATTTGCGTAGTTGCCTGACTAAACTTGATAGTTTTCATCGATTTATTGTCGTACTGTATATAACACATCGTTGCTTTGTTTACTACGTACATTGTACATATTAGCGGTTCGAAGTTTCAGCGCGAGCTGTAGACCACAAGAATCTGGCATGGCGAGTGTTCAAAATGAACTCTGGAAGCATGTTCGAAGGAATTCAGGGAGGTAATGTTTTATGGGTAGTTTATTGTCGACCAAAAAAGTTGTGTTTCAGTTTTTGTATGGCCAGTTTGTTTGTTTTCCGTATAAATCTCAAGCCGGTTTTTTCTGTTTCTTTTGGTATTTTTTCAAAAAGTTAATTTTCCGAGATGATAGGAAAAATTTTAACAACCGCGTTTCATTACTCCTTAAAATGTTTGCAACTAGAAACAAAAGTTTTATGTTACAGTTGTAGAAAACATTTGTTGGATCAAAATTAGAATATGCATCACCCGCTTGGAATCCATTTAGGTAAAGGGTGATAAACAAGAACTGGAGAGCGTTCAGCGGTAATTTACGTATCGCCTCAATTCATATCAGGGACAAGGGCAATATTTTGAACATTTGAAATTATTCAATTTAGAAAGGTTAGAAAAACGATGTCTAGAAATTGACTTGCAATATGTTTACCGAATTTTCTATGTCTTCGACTTGGAACTCGATCAGTTTTTCCAACCAGTTACATGTTCGACCCGAACAAACAATCGAGGACTGTACATACCTTCCAGAACGTGATAAATATCTTAATTGTAGAAGACACGCCTTTGCAATAAGAATGGTTGAAATTTGGAATGCATTATCTGATGAAACTCTGAGTGCTTCCATGTTAACCAAATTTAGCCAACAGCTTAGAACCGAAACTGAGCCTGTTCTACCACCAGATCGGGTGAAAATAAATTCGATTGATTGATTGGTGGTAGTACCTATCCGTCATGCATACATGAAGCAGGTCATTCGCGACGGGGTTGCGGTGTCTGATCGTAAATTCTTGGGAGGGGTGGCCACTGAAAACGCAAAAAATCGCAATTTTCGGCTACAAATTGTAAAAAGAGCGCTGATTTGGACTCAAATACAGCTAAAAAGTCCTGGTTTACAGCTTATTTTAGAAAACATTGTAAACATTTGCGGAAAAAATTACTTGCCCGTATATATCGTAAAACCTTGTAATTAGAACGTCTGATGGTCCGTAGAATGTTCGCCGTCTGTGATGGTGCCACCATTATGTTCCACTTAACAAGATTTATTGAGATTTGAGTGTTTCTGGTTTTAGTGGAAGGTGAATACGTCGCGGGAGCCTATATTTACCCGGGAGAGACGGCTCGAATGCACATGAAAGTGGCGATGTCGGAAGGGGCCGACATTTACTTTCGCGCGTTCGAAAACGTGGACGGCATCCATTTCCGCGTCTGCTGCGACTCCGGTCATCTCTGTCCCTACGTATCTGGAGAGACTCCCGAGCGCACTAATAAATGGTTTTCCAGACACATCTGGTGTCCGATGAAAACTGAACTGGTCAGTTCTAAGAGAAAACTCTTATGACATGGTTCGTACTGTACTGGCCAGGGGATGTCAGGAGGTCAGGGGAATGTCATGGGATTTTGGGTCTTGTCATAGGAAATATTGGGCGTGGATTCTACACAAAACTGTGAATTCAGTAGGTTGTAGAAGCAGCAATGAATAGTGCCAATTATTTAGTCAATATCAGAGCGTTGTAGATGGCAACTTTTTGTTGCCCAACCAGAGCTCTTAAACTACTAAACAAAACTGTTAGTTCTATGCTCAGAATGCTTTTCAAACGCGTTTTTGAAGGCTAATTTTTTAAAATTTTATCGCTCTGGTTGAGCGGTAACATACGTACATACGTATGACAGCAGGTATGAACATGCGTAGCACCAGTTTTTGGGTAAAAAAGTTCACATTTGTGGGAAGAATTTTTTGTTACTAATAATGTCAGAGGTTTTTTACTTTCGTCAGGGAATGTCAGGGGATTTTGGATAGCCAGAGTGGCACGAACCCTGTAAGAAAACGGCAAGAACGCCCAATTTTTAAAAAAGCAGAATAGTACTGACTGTACTGAAACCTTTCTCTTTAATAGGAAATTGAATTTTCTCTGAGACAAACCAATCAGCTCAAAATCAGTTTGTATTGCAGATAACGTTTATCTGTCAAAACCTGGGGCAGCAAGAGGGTGCCTGTTTCGTGGACTTCATACGTCCCGTCTGTACAGTCAGCGACCGTTGGGGAAGCAAAATCTTGCACGCCGGCGGTCCGATGGCTTCGTTTTTCGAAGATCCCAACGTTCGTTCTCGGCCGATGGCCTCTTTCTTTGGCGAATCAAGAAGGCGAAAACTTCGACGTCGGAAGGGCAGACGACGCAGGATTCGCTCTTGATTCCGCTGCTCACTTTAGATAAATTGTGCGATTCCTGCACGTATTAGAACGCTACCCCCACTGTTACTACACTGTAGCTTTAGATTACGCTTAAACGGCAGCATTGCGCCAGTGGGGTTAGTGTCCGGTAGGTATGCGCTCGGGGCGGCAAAAATTTTCGGCCCGGCCCGCCCGGCTTTTTTTCGGTAAGGGACCGTTCATGAACTACGACGTTAAAAAAATCAAAATTTTGGACCCCACGGCCCACCCCCTCCCAACGTTTTTCGACGTTTACAGCACAACCCCCTAAAACTAAAAACGTTTTTGGCTGACACCCCCCCCCCCGACTAAACTTGGTACTGTATCCAACATTAGAAAACCTTCAATAAAATTGACATGACACTGTAGAATTTGTGAAAAAGAAACTTGTTGACAGTGAACTACCATTTTAACGATTGAAAACATGAACTGGGTTGAGTTTTCTTTGTAATAGTATGTATAGTTGCGAACAAAAGCTTCCTAGGCGGCTAAAAAACGTCGACGTTTTCGACTCCAACCCCCACCCCCTGCGACGTCCCGACCCCCCTCTCTGAACATCCTAGTTTATGGATGGACCCTAAAACAATCGGATGGGTTCAAATGAGCCAAATTTCGCACTTTTTAAGCTATTTTTTCACAGTGTTTCCTTATTCTGACTCAGTTTTGATCTTTAACGAATAAATACGTTATTTTTCTAAGAAAATCAAAGAAAATGAGGTCGAAAATTGATTCGTCCGAAAATTAAAGAATCACCTTGAAAACACAATTATATGAACTGAACTGCACACTCAATTCGCTAGAAAATACAGAAAAAAGCGCTATATTTTAATAGAAATTTTCAGAAATTCGGGCGCTGGCCCGGCCCGGCTCGACATCAGGTTTTTTAGGACGGAGTTTTTGGCCAATTTTTTTGTAATCTGTGACCATTTCAGACACGAAAATTGCCTGTAAAGCAGCGATTTTTTGTTACATTCGAGCCAAAATTTAGCGTTTTTAATCCGAAATTATGATTTTATGCTACTGTATGTTTTACCGTTTTCAGTACTCTGCTCCCTCCCTGAAATTTATGCTCAGACCATGCTTGTAACAAGGGGATCCTGGGGTCTGTCAGACCCAACAACCCGTCCCCTTCGGCTTCGGCCGATCAATCAATCAATCAATCAAAGTTTATTCGCCTCGGAATAATCAATATACTATAGTTAAAGTACGGCACCATGGGTACTCCAGTCTATCCAACGCGCGGTATGAAGGGGTTCATTTGAACCTTCAAAAATCATACCGCAAAGTTTTACCATTAATTTGCAATTTTTGAGCGAAAGTGCGGGAGGAACGTGCTGATAACTGGTGGTTTGTAAGTGCATTCCAATGCTGTACAACACGAAGGGAAAAGAAATGTTTGCGACAGTTAATTCTCGATTTTTGAATAAGGACCTTAACATCATTACCTCTGGTTCTACCTTGTCGTACAGTAAAGAATTGTAGAAAGTCCAAATTAATAAGCTGCCTGTACATTTTAAAACACAAATTTATATCTGTTTTGGCACGTCTACATTCCAGAGTCTCAAGCTTAAGGAACGATAGTCTCTCACTGTGTAACCTTTTCAGAAAACCACACCTCAAATATAGTCTACGAGTAAAATAGCGCTGGACATTTTCAATAGCATCGATATCTTTAGCTAGGTGCGGGTTCCAAACAGGTGACCCTGTTTCCAAAATTGGCCTAACATATGTTTTGTAAGCTCTCAGTAATGTAGAAAAATTTCTAGTTCTAAAAACCCGGAACATCATTGCAATTCGTTGTCTAGCTTTAGCAACAATCTCTGAGATATGCTGCGAAAACTTTAAATTTTTAGTAACAATAAATCCAAGATCCTTCACACGAGCCACACGCTGGAGAACATAATTATCCAGCAAATATTGATTTTCAAAATAATTAATCTTGTTAGTAATGCCGAGTACCTGACATTTTGTTGGAGATAATTTTAACTGCCAAATAGTAGCCCATTCTTGTATTCGGTTAAGATCGGCTTGTAACAGTCTGTAGTCTTCGGCACTATTTACAACTCGATACAATTTCACGTCATCAGCAAAAAGGCTAATATTAGAATTACGTACACAAGAAACAATATCATTAATATAGATTAAGAACAAAATAGGTCCTAACACGCTTCCCTGAGGCACACCACTACTCACTAAAATATGATTAGAAATACTATCTTTAATGTAAACAAATTGCCTACGATCAGTCAAAAATGATTTTAACCATTGCCATAGCTTTCCTCTTATTCCATAATTATCAAGTTTGTGCAAGAGTTTCTCAATAGATACTGTATCGAAAGCTTTGGCAAAATCTAAGTACACTACATCAACAGAATTCTTTTCATTCAATTCCCTAGTCCAATCATCAAGACAACAAAGCATTTGGGTAACAGTGGACCTTGTTATACGATGACATGTTATACGTATAATGTATGTATGTACAGTGTATGCTGTCACCAATTGCTATGCTACAGTAGTCCTTAGTGGGCGTATAATAAAAGGTTGGTCGAAAATCCGGCAAAAAGCAACCGGTCAAAGCCCAGATAGTTTTTATACCGACATAAACAGGACGCAGTCTGTCTGTAAACCGGGTGCAGTGCAAAAAATCAAGTCCTGTGTCCGTCTCAAAGTGCCTTCTCCATTCACTTTCGACAATAGTCTGGCACCTCTGAGCGCGCGCCCACTAATAATAAAGTATAATAATAATAATTATAATTATCCTTTTTCGGCACGCGTGGGAACGAACGTGTTTGCTGGCAGTGGGTCAAGTTTTAGGCCGTAAACGCGCGTTCGCTTTCGGTAATTTGCTTGACGAATTTCAAAGGGACGGTCCAGTTAAAAACTAGTCGCTGCCAGATCACATGGCATGCAAAGTCCCATATTTGGTGGGCCCTATTCAAAGCCCCTCCGTCGCCCATCTCTCGGCTTTAGCTTTCGGACGAGTTTTGCGTTTGCGCGCGTCGCGCGTGTTCCAGCCAAAACTATGGCCTCCTCGCGGTTTACCTGGCTATTGGTCATTTGGGGCGTGGTCGGCGCGCAATACGAAAAGCCGTTGAAGTTTGAGTTTGATGCCATGGACGGTAGTCGCGTGTGGATCAGTAGAAATGAGGCCTACGGCAAAATGGATAGCAATGCAGTGGTGCGGTACAGGCCGGTAATTGTTAAGGATGGAATTGCCATCAACGACCCTTCGCTGATCTGGGAAACGCTGAGGGTTGAAAATTTGGACAGTCCGTTCCTGTTCAAGAGGGATCGCGGGATGTGCTCTGAATACGTGTTTCGGATAAATGATAAAGCAAAAGTTATTACCCAGTATTTGGCCATGCCGGGACTGGAACTTTCCGAAAAGGGGGGACCTATTGAGCAGATAAGCCTGAGACTCGACCCTACCGAAAGACTCTACTCTCATTATGGGCCCAATAATGAGGTAATTATTTTTTCTGTTTCTGATAAAGTTCAGCAATAAACCAGTATGATTTCAGACTTGTTACTTTCAACTTTTTATAATGCATATTGAAACATTAACTACGTACTCTTTTCTTTCTATTGTAGATACGCTGAAAACTATATTATATAATAAATCTGAAAAATTCAGAATTACAGCAGTGTTTTTCAGGTTTATACAAAAATTTATATCGAGAAAATTCAAATAACAGTCAAACCCAAAAATGCATTAATACACTTTTATTGGAGATAAAACAATCTCGCGAAAAACGATATCAGATTTTGGAACTTGTAGGATGAAACAGTAACTATAAAACAAGAAATCATGAATTCCTATAGCAAAAGTACATGTATCGTTCCATTCAACCCCTGTCGAGAGCGCAAAATAAAATAGCCACCGAAATTACGTATGTCTTGAAGTCTATTAGATGAGTGATGTTCAGGGCTTGGACAACCGTGTGATTGTGGCTGAAGTGAACTGGGACAAAATATCGCCCAAATATTGGACAACAAAATCAGGAGCATTCATTTCCGATACAATTGCCGAACTGACAGACATGAAATGCAAGCGACTTTTCACTAGACCGCCGATTAGACCAGCTGTGGAAACAAACAGCCGTCAAGTAAAATTTACGGTACAATTAATATCTTTTGAAAATGCAATCTAAAATTAACAATAGCCATAAAGTGTCTAGGAGGAGCACGCGCGTCACGGCTGCAGCTTCAAGTTTCGACTCAATTTTGTGATGGAATTTCGCCACCCATACAATGCCGCCCAAAATTGCCGTCGCGTTTTGCGCACCAACGACGTTGACAGCCTCGACATAAAGGCAATTACTACGGAGGCGCGAAATTCAGTCCAAATTTACGCCTTTTTTGTAGCTCGACTGTGACACGCCCCGCGGCGTTTTATGTCAACAGCGGACGGAACAGTTTTGCGACGTCGACTGTCGACCGGTGGCGGTGAAGGGCAGACGTGTAGAGGGCGCGTTGGAAGACGGCTACAGAAACGAATTTCTCATCCTAAACTGGAGTTTCGACGCGAAATTTACCGTCAACCCCGTCGAATACCGACTTCGATACGCGCAAGCTGACGTAAACGAGAACTCTATGGCGTTCGAAAAGACCGAACCGGTGGAAGTTACCGTACCCCGCTCGCAGAAGGCCTACCAGTTCTCGCCGGAGTACGGTACGGCCAGCAACTATACGGTACAGGTGTGTGCCTTGAGGCAATACTGTAACCAGGGGATAAATTGGGAGAAGGAGTTCAAGTTCAAGGTGGAGTTTGTGAGTATGTACAGTCGTGGAAATTATCATCGTTTCTACACTGAAGCCATCAAGCAAGCCGGTCAGAGTTTGAAACCGCTGCGGTTGTTTGAACTGGTTTTGCTTTTGTGCTGTGTGTTCTGTTGTCGGTAATCAATCGGACTTATTAATATGCGGCAGACGTATATGGTGGTGGTGCGGGGGAGAGTTTTATCCATGTACAGTATGACTGAATGTTCATACGTAAATCTACACGACTCAGTAAAGAGCGAGTGTATTTGTGTCAGAAGATTCATAATTTTGCTTTGCACCATATTCTAGAGATGGGCACGGACTTGCCGGCCGCTGAGGTGATGCATGCCCGTCGGGCATCAAAATCTGGCCAGCCCGGGCCGGTCGGAGAGGTCTGAGTTGAAAATGATGCGTAAAATCCAGCCGGGCCCGTCAAATTTGCTTTACTACATAAATTTGCTTTTGAAAATTTGGTACTATGAATTTTGGAATTAAAGCCAAGCTGTTGAAAATTGAGTCTCGAAACAGTAAACAGCACATTATTTCATTCTGTTTAATTATAATTTGTTTGTAGCATTTCTCCTTTGTTTTGTAAGTGCCTGGTCCGGCTCAGCCTGCCCAAACTCGACGATCGATTTCAACCATGTAGAGAACTTGTTTGTAATCTACTCCACTTTTTTGTTCGGATGCATCAAAAAGGAGCGACTTCATACATAAGCACGAAACCTGTTTAATGTTTTGCACTAAAAGACAACTCTCCTTCAGCGTTCAGACTAATCTTTAGGCGGTTCCCAATCTAAATTATGCGTGTTCAATTTATTCTGATTTTTATTTTGTTTCTTTTGATTCTTGTGACCGAGACAGTTGACGTAGAAGATTTGATAGGTCGTCTAAGAAGCTCTGGCGGTCATAGAGTTTTATCCAGAAGAAAAGGCTCTCGGAAGCGAGAAGGTGCGGTCTACTGTAACTGTACAGTGTCTGTTGCGTATACTGTATTCAACAATATTTCAGGAGCAAGCGAGTTTAAAAGAAACCGTGCTCGAATAAAAGCCAAGTCTGCTACTAGAGGTAACGATAGAAATAATCGATTAATGATCCCACAATAAATCGAATTCTACACACAGGCAGCAGGAAAGATGCACAATCTATAAAGTCCGAAGATATTGAAGAAGTAATAGGTATCGGGATTGGACATGCGGGAGAAAGAGAGGAGACAAAAACTTTACCAAGAACACGCACGCACCGTGGCAGAGGTACAGAATCCAGCGTTTTCACCAATTTTAATTTTTGCTGCAAGTAATCACGATTTTACTGTTCTGAAAACTGAGCAACTCAATTAACCATTGAATGTGGATGTCTGAAAAAGCAGAACAGTCTATTCTTGCCGGCTGAACCCGAACTAGGAGAAATTCGGAACATAACGATGAAAAACCAAAAGGCAGAGAAACAAGGGCTCAAAAACCTCTCAGGAGAGTTGGCCTGGCAGGCACAGACATTGTGCTAGCATTTCGGCTGAGGGCAGATAGAATTTTGAAATGCTGAGTGGAGTAGCGGCGGCTGAATGGTATTGGGGAAAACTTTTTTGGCATATTTTTCATCAAAATAAGTTAAAACAAGCTATTTTGAGCTCGTTTACGTATTTTAAACTTACTTTAATGTTTTTCATAGAAAGTACTTCCAAAAATTATTAATGGGTAAAGTCGACCTGATGGGGTTGGTCAAAGCCTGAGGAGGGCCGATGCATACTGTACATAGGCCGGAAAATTGCGGAGGGGTCTGGAGGTCATCTGGGGGTTACTAAATAGTCCAAAATAGCCTATTACCTAATTACCGAAAAAATTTCCTTCCAGGAGGGGGCTGTTGTGGGCCGAGGGGTATTGGCCGGCAATGGGGCTGTAAACCCCAAATTCCCTCGGCCCATGTATGGGAGGGTCTAACCGCTAGGTTCCAGGCGTTTGCCTATACCTTGTACATATATAGAAAAACTGGGCCTGATAAAAGCCAATCCATATTTCGAAGCCATTGCTTTGCAACAAAAAGTAAAATCTCCAATATTTCCAGATCGATTTTGCAAGAAAACTGGCTATATATTTCAGAGCAAATTGGTTCAGGAAGAAGCAGAACTAGAGGAAAAGACATATCCGAGATGATTTCTGGATCAGCGGAAGAAATTAGCAGTGGCAGTTCAGAAAAAGGACGGCGGAGAAAAGTTGTTAGACGAACTCGTATGCGTACTAAAAACGGTAGAATAGAGTTTTGGTAGAGTTGAATTCCTCCCTTTTCCCCGAAACTAGCCTTCTGTTAATCTTGACTTAACGAACGCCCAGTAAACGCAATTGGCAATAAATATAAGGTTGATTTTGGAAGTGTTAATGAAAAGGCGATGAAAAATTTATAGGAAAGAGCAGAAGAGGAACAAGGGTAATCAGCTCAAGAAGAGGAGGGGAGAAAGGTGGGCGCAGAAGCCAAGCAAGAAGGACTCGTACACGTAGCGGTGGAGGTACGTACATGTACGTTCTGTAAAAGTCTGGATAGGCACGGCTAATAATTTTCAGCAAGTGGTAGATCGGCTAAACGTGCAGAGAGAGTGGCGGCGACCAGTCAGTCGACCGGAGAAGGAGACAGAAGAGCGCAAACTAAATCTGGCTCAAGAAGAACCAGAACCCGGAGAGGTAGACAAACTCGATTTAGAAACGAATTAAAACATTTTCATTTAGTAAGGAATAGAGCAAAAGCTGCCGGTTCAAGGGGGTCTACGGAAACTCGATTAAGAAGAAACCGAGGGGGAAGAGGTAGTCGAAGATCCAGAACACAACACGAGCGCACAGGTACCAGTCACTGAGTCACCGGACACAGAAAAGGAGAATACTTCAGAAAGACGTAAAGCAGGCAGTAAAAGTCAGGGTGTTCAAAGTGAAGCAGAGATCGGTTCTGGAGGTAGTGGTGACGGCAGAGAAGAACAGTCTTCTTCAGTCAAGTGCACCATCACTTGTACCGGTGGTGGAGGAAGAGGTGGAGGTGGTAGTGAAGACCTATTGAAGAGCTTCAATGAAAGTTGGGAGAGAATGTGGCGTCGTCTGGGTATGAGTGACAGTGATAAGTGGTGGGAACAAGTGTCAAAACAGTTTGGCGTCAACAGAAACAAAGAAGAGGAGGACATAAACGTAGATGGAGTAGGAGGAGGAGGAAGTTCGTTTGAGATGGATATCGATAAGTGGTTCGAAAAGATGGACAAAGAACTGGATGATATGGAGTTAGCGATTGGCAGTGAGGAAGATATATTTGAACGATCTGACCGTCGTGGTAAAGGTCGCGGCTCCTTCGGAAGTTTGATTGATCGGCAAGATCGACCAAGTTCAACTGAGGACAAGCAACGAAGTAGAGGCTGTGGATTTGGAAGACTGCTTCAAGGTGACAGAGCCGGTAGGCAATCCAGCCCTTTCAGCGGTGGATTACTATCCAGATTTTTTGGAGGATAAACATTGTAGTTACAGTACTGTACTACAACCACACGCGCTATGTTCTATGTACAGTATGTAGTATAATACGTGGGTGTGATTCAATTCAAATACAGGGTTAAACTTAAGTGCAGTCTATTGTTTTACAAGTTTCGGTGTGCGTGGGTGGCGGGAAGTGTGCATCTTTCTAGCAATAAAACCGGTTATAAGTTCAACATCTAATAAAGACCCTTTCTGAGCCGTTCAAACTAAAGCGTGTCACTTACTGTTTGGCGACTATGCGAATTCTCTTGTTTCTTTTATTCGCTCTGTTCTTTTTGATCGCTGTTAGTCTAGCGCAAGATGAGGAGGATTTGATAGGGAGTGGCGGCAGTTCCAGTAGCAGTCGTAGAGTGGTGACTAGAACGAAAGTCGTGAGAACAGGAGGTAAGATAGATAAATGCACTTGTAGACTACCATGAACGAATTGATGAAATATTCAGGATCAAAAACCTCTGGTTCTGGGAATTCCAAAAAGAGTGGCACTCGCGTGATAACCAGAACTACGACCACTAAAGGTATAATAGACAGATACTAACTAATTAATTAATTGGCATTGTCTGTAAAAGTGGGGCAGGCTAGCGAAGAACATGTTCACACGGTGGTCGGCACCCAGGCACTTGGTATACCTCAAGATGAACCTTTAGTATAGTTAACTTATCGCCCCAAACGGTTCTGCCCAGCGCGCCCTGGTTCGCCCACACGGACCCCCAGAAGTTCACCCAGCGGCGCATCCAAAAAATCGATCGATTTTATGCTGTACATTCAAGAGCTTGTAACTCTCTTCAGAATTGAGCTTTTTGGCTGAAATTTGCAGACAATTAAGGCATTGGTATGGACTACTTACTCTATCAATTTCATCGCTCTAGCTTCATGCAGTCCAATTTTGTCGTCCTCGATCTGAACCGCTGAAAATCGAGAAATTTTTACATCCCATTTTCAAATGCGTTGGAATTTTGCCGAGCACTTCATCTAGGCTCCACACTTTCGCCGCCAATTAGCCGTTGCATGGGCTATCCAAAACTGCTTTCAAACCCGTGGGAATCGTTTCGGTTCTCGAGCAGTGGAAGGTCAAATTTGGTCGAAAATCTGATTTTTTCCATGCGTTTTCCAGACGAAAATTATGCACTAAGTGCCATGAAATGACCCATAGGGTAATTTTTTGCGCTCAGTTCATTTCCAATGCTTGTTTTTTGATGTTCTAGTATGCATGTCGGTGCCAACGTTCTTAATTAAATAAATACTTAAATTTTTTTAACTACAGTACAGTGTACTGTCTTGTACAACTTTTTTCACCATCATCCAAGAAACATACATACACATGTTGGGGCATACATGTAACAGGTCATCCCCGAAGGGGAGAGGGGGGTTGTGGGTCTGGCGCCGGCCGCGGGGTCTGAGCCAAAATTTTGGGAGGGTGTACCGCACTAAAAGCCGTTCAAAAATCGAAAAAAAGCGCAATTTTAGGGCTAAAAATCGCCAAAAAATCGCTAATTTGGGCTGAAATACAGCTAAAAAGTGCTGTTTTGCAGGCGATTTTGGCAATTTTGTCTGAAATTGTAAAAAATTGCAAAAATTTGCTCAAAAATTTACTTGCCAGAAAAATCGGAGCGGCGGTTGGCGAAATCGTCTCGAGGGGGTCCCCATCCGGGGGCGGGGGCCTAGCCTAGTCGCGTGGGGGCAGACCCCCCTGTTACATGTATGTGTTGGGGGTAAAAGGGGGCCGCCCCCCAAGCCCGCTTTTTCGGCAAAAGCCCCCCAGCGGATTTTTTTGGGGGGACCTAAAAACCCACTTTTCGATTCCAAAGTAAAGAAAATTTTAGCCCAGACAATATATTCTGCAGAACAAAAGTGGGTTTTCGCCTACTGTGGAACCCAAAACAGGGTTTTTGTAAGGCTTAGAAATCCTAAATAGGGTTTTTAGGTAACTTTTAAACCCTGATTTAGGGTTTTTAGGCTACTTTTAAACCCTAAACAGGGTTTTCAGGTTACTTTCAAACCCTGATTAGGGTTTTCAGGTTACTCTAGAAGCCCTAAACAGGGTTTTCAGGTTACTTTGAAACCCTAAAGAGGGTTTTCAGGTTACTTTGAAACCCTGATTAGGGTTTCAGGTTACTTTGAAATAGTGATGCAACCGGGAT
Source organism: Sabatieria punctata (assembly GCA_030248155.1). NCBI lineage: Eukaryota > Metazoa > Nematoda > Chromadorea > Araeolaimida > Comesomatidae > Sabatieria > Sabatieria punctata. Next base: position 84,989 of record JASANB010007092.1, read on the forward strand.
CCCAGTATTTCCCGAAGAACCGGGAATTCCCGGTATTTTCAATCCCAGTTTCTAATCCCGGTTCACATTCTCTAATACCGGGAAATACCGGTAATACCGGGAAATAAATTTTTTATAGCAGTATTGACAGTTTTTTGCAAATACTATGTATTTCAGTGACATCTACTGTATACCCAACTTTCTTTTGCCAGTACCAGCGGCACGCAAAACCTTGAATAAGTTTTAAAATGACTGCTACTTGCTCAATTTGAGCGAACAGCCGTGTTTTGCAGCCTTTTCTGTTGTTCCAAATATTTTTATGTTGGTTTAGGCTGTAAACTTTATGTTTTAAGCTTTCAACTTTATTAACGCCTTCAATTGAGCAAAGCCACTCATTGTTTGGCTATTCTTACACAACTCGTTTGGTCCATTTGACATCGAGCTGCCTGGTGCCTGCCAATAAACCAACTCACTAACCCATTCAACATAAATCTGATCTCACAGTGTACTGTAGTTTAGTCCGTTATGACAGAAAATCCTTGAGAAAACCGAGTAGAAGTGGTATCAATAGCTAAACCAGATGTTAAAAACACTATGTTTTATCATGCTGCATGCGTTTTAATGGATTTCCCGATATTCCCGGTAATCCCGGTATTCCGCTCCCGGCTGCATCACTACTTTGAAACCCTAAACAGGGTTTTCAGGTTACTTTCAAGCCGTAAACAGGTTTTTCAGGCTACTTTCAAGCCATAAACAGGGTTTTCAGGTTACTTTCAAGCCGTAAACAGAGTTTTCAGACTACTTTCAAGCCGTAAAAAGGGTTTTCAGGCTACTTTCAAGCCGTAAACAGGGTTTTCAGACTACTTTCAAGTCGTAAATAGGGTTTTCAGGCTACTTTCAAGCCGTAAACAGGGTTTTCAGGCTACTTTCAAGCCGTAAACAGGGTTTTCAGTTTACTCTACCCACCGACATACACAATAGAACATCATAAAACAAGCATGAGAAATGAACTGAGCGCAAAAAATTACCCTATAGGTACTTTCATGGCACTTAGTGCATAATTCTCTTCTGTAAAACGCATGGAAAAATCAGATTTTCGACCAACTTTGACCAGCCACTGCTCGAGAACCGAAACGATTCCCACGGGTTTGAAAGCAGTTTTGGATAGCCCATGCAACGGCTAATTGGCGGCTAAAGTGTGGAGCCTAGATGAAGTGCTCGGCAAAATTCCAACGCATTTGAAAATGGGATGTAAAAATTTCTCGATTTTCTGCGGTTCAGATCGAGGACCACAAAATTGGACTGCGTGAAGCTAGAGCGATGAAATTGATGCAGTAAGTAGTCCATACCAATGCCTTAATTGTCTGCAAATTTCAGCCAAAAAGCTCAATTCTGAAGAGAGTTACAAGCTCTTGAATGTACAGCATAAAATCGATCGATTTTTGGATGCGCCGCTGGGCGAACTTCTGGGGGTCCGTGTGGGTGAACCACGGCGCGCTGCGCAGAACCGTTTGGGGCGATAAGTTAACTATACTAAATGTTCATCGTGAGGTATGCCACGTGCCTGGGTGCCGACCCCCATGTGAACACATCTGCCCCACTTTTACAGACAATCCCAATTAATTAATTTGAGGGAATGCGCTATATCATAAATCTTCTAGGAAGTAGAAAAAGTGGGGGTTCTGAGACGATTGTCGGAAGAGAAGAAAACATTGGAATTGGCAACAGCGGAAAACGGACCAAGACCAAAATAGTGACAACTCGCACTCAGAGTGGAGGTAGACTTTAGCATCAAATCAAAGTATAAATTTGATTGTTCTAAACTTTAGGAAGCAGTAGAAGTGGTGGAGATCTAGAACAAGTGATTTCAGGAGGAAGAAAAGTCACAACTCGCACTAGAGGAGGTCTCCTCAAAGCCACATTAGACACTGAATAGATAATATGTCTTTCTAGGAAGTAATAGAGAAAGAGAGCAAGGAGAATCCTCAATCAGTCGTTGGAGCAGCAAAACAGGTAGCAGAGGTAGCAATCGAGGGTCGAGAAGGCGAACGGGCGGCAGAAGAGAGTGGGAAATCGGCTCAGAGCGACAAAGGGGTGGCGGACGAGGACGAGGTCGTACTAAATGGAGCGAGAGGGGCTCCCGACGAGGAGGAGGCCGAGGACGTAACAGAGGAGGAGGTAGACGTCGAGGTGGAAGCGAGTTGGAGATTCTAAAACGGAGTCGTGGTCGTGGTCGTGGTGGTAATGGTGGCAGTAACTGGAGATCGATCTTCGAGCGTCGTCAAAGCCGCAGCAGAAAACGAAACGGCAACCAAAAGTTGTGGGAGTTGATTTCTGAGGGAGGTGGAGGCGGTTCGAGGAATGAGGAAAGAGGCTGGCGCAGAAGTTCGGGCGGCCGAAGCAGTGGGGGCAGGAGAGCCGGCAAAGAATGGGGTGGACACGGGAGTAGGCGTAGGGGTGGGGAATGGGAAATGGAAGATGAAGAGATGTTTGAGATGTCTGGAGAAGGAGGAGAATGGGAAATGAGTGGAGAGCATGGGTTTGAAGGTTTTGGCAGAGGAAGAGGTCATGGACGTGGACGGGGAAGGGGAAGAGGTTCCTTCGGTCGACATGGTAGACGTAGTTCGTTTGGCGGTGGCCACAGACGACGCGGCGGTTGCGGTGTTGGCAAACTATTTGGAGGTGGGCTTGGTAGACAGGCCAGTCCTTTCGGTGGTGGTTTGTTAGCCAGAATTTTCGGTGGATGATTTTGAACCAATACATTACAACCTTGCGTTTCTTTTATACATATTTGTACCATGTTTGTAGAATTTGTAACCTTATCGATGATAAATAATTGTGCCTGTTTAAAAATAGTAAAAACAAATACAATCCGTACGTAATACATAAATTTGAGTGCAAATAACATGCTGATGCAATATAAAAATCGGTATTCTAATAGCAAAAACATCTTTGAGTGCTCGTAAAGCGATGCATCATGGCCTAATTTGATCAAAGTCCGGTGTTGTAAACAGTTTCCTGTTCACCCAAAAGAATTCGCCCCACTAGTTCATAGCCCTGGGCAAAACTGTGGTCTTGATTGGCAACTTCGTACTTCCAGCCACCAAACCGACCGCGACTGTAAATTTGGTTGGCTTCCAACACTCGGTGAGCCTTTCTGAGTTCTTCGTCACGAGAGACTGTAGGAATGGGATAACCGAACGGCAGAACCATGAAAAATACATCCACAACCTGCTCTGCACTTTCGAATAGGTTGCGTTTTATCAGACCTAAAATTTTGATTATTAGCGATTGTAGGCAATTATCAATATTACAGTACCTTCAATTGTCATCTCAACTATATTTTCTTCGTCCACCGTCTGATCAGGTGTCATTCCAACTTCGCAGATAACCGACCAATACTTGGCTGGGTCAGGGGTCATGTATTGGTTGAAATTGGAAATAATTGTGCAGCGATAGAAGACCAAATCTGAACTGGGGTAGTAAATCCAGCTGACGCTTTGTGCCCATGGGGACTGTGGTTTTTTGAGACCCAACCCTATCAACACCACTTTTGAGTGTTTCGTGCCGACATTGGGTGCCAGTCCGCTCATTTCTCCCAAAAGTGTGATGGGCATAGTTGAGATGAGATGATCATAAGATGTTTGAGATTCTTCTCCCGTCTCAGTATCAATGGTTTTGACCTAGAGTACTTCTTTTGTTTCTTATCTGTGTTTAACGGCTGGAGGATCTTACTTGTTTTTGGTCAGGCAACACTTGTACCACAGCTTTGTTGAACTTGAACCACTGCTGAGGCTGTAACTCCTGCACTTTCTCCCATGTATGACCCACTCCCTTGCAGGTTTTCGGGTAGCGGAACCAGGTGTTGGGACCCCATCCAAGATCGTCTTTCAGTAACTCGTATCTATCTTTTCGTGAAAGCTCCTCCAGGTGCTTCAAATCGATTTTGGCTACTCTTTCACCAACCCAAGTTGAGTTCATCTCTTCTAAATCCACTGTCCACACCTGGAACCCAGTATAAAGGGAATGCTGTCATTAAAAGTACAAAATCTAAACCTTTTTGTTGTATGGTCTGACAAATATTTTGAGCAACGTGTCCCCAAATGCCCGCCATGTCCATTCGAAAAAATTTTTCGGCGACTTTTCAAACTCCAACTTAGAGATTTGGTAGAGTTCGTGCATGCACGCATCGCGCGTTTCTAGTGGGAACAACGGAATAGCTTGTTGGACTGGGTACGGCACATAGGTTATCTCGTTGTTGTTTTCACTCCCAAATATGTGACCCATATCTGCCTAAAACGAATAACGTACGTATTTGATAAGTATTCGTATTAAAGAAACTTCCCCACCTTGACAGATCTGCGCAAAAAATTCCACTCTGTCACGGCCTCTTCAATGGCTCTGGTGAAGCAGGGATATTTTGTGGTTCCACTGACATGAACTCCCAAGTCCCACGAAAAGCCATTCTCATCTGTGACAGAGCGGGCCAGGCCTCCGGCTACAGCTTCTTTTTCCAAAACAATCACTTCCACATTTCGCTGATCGATTATTCCCTCTTTAATCAATTCACAAACTCGATACGTGCCTCCCAACGTAGTGGGACCACACCCAACAAAAGCAAGTTTCACCTTCTCAGGCATACGGAACGCATAGAGCCGGCTGTTAGGGCGAACGCTGTTGATTTGTACGCACAACAAACTACATGTCAAGGCCGCCTACTGATCTAACGCCCCCACCGCGTGGCAGTGCATAACTTGTTTTGGAAAGGCCGGAATGTATAGCAATTACTACCGATCTTTAACCCTTTCTAAATTACCAACGCCATATGACGTATGTAGTTGGCCAACCTATTGAAAAGCAATAAACTGTTTCAGACCTATCAGCAAGCTATTTCAAACCCCTCGGAAACGCGGTTTGAACCACTCGCAAACTCGAAATTTGTTGTTTTACTTTTAGATTACGCTTTCAGTTGAAATGATTCAAAAAATAACTTTCAGTCTATCAGTTTACTGCACTTAACCAAGACAGATTGAAAACAACCTATCGGAAAGCCACAAACTTTCCGATACGTTCAAACCCGGTCAGGTTAACGATTCATGGGTGCATCATAACACAGCTACCTTGTGAAACAGCTCAGTCTGTTTATAGTTGCCGCAACCAATAAACGTACAGTAAATACAATGTGTATACGCCAGATTTGAACCCATGGTGGCGGAAGGTTGACCTTTTCAGCAGTTAAGGTTTACATGAAGATTTTTTATGTAGTAGTATTCAAAATTTGGTAAAGATCCGCTAAAAGCAGTCTTGAGATATTCCAGCTATATTTTATTGATTTTACACTCTTTTCAACGGAGAAGGACTCAAGATTACGGATGGCTAGCGCGAGTTAAGATTTGGCCTAAAATGGACATGGAATAGTACTGTTACTGCATAATCATGTCCAAAATCTGTTAGTTCCATGATGAATTGATTGAATAACAACAATTTTAATTTTTTTAGGATAAGTCAGAAAAAGGTCGACAGTGTTTATTTTGTGGCCTACTACGTACGTACGTACTGTATTAGCATCAATAAATTTTAAACTTGCAATCGACTTTTTCATCTGCTTTCAGAAAAATAATAACATAAAAATACAATGTATCAAAAAAATTGCCCTTCAGAAAAATTGGAGGTTTTCAGACAGACATGTATTTAAACAGGTCATCCATCGATGGGGGTTGGGGGTCTGGCGCTGGCCGGGTGGTCTTTCTAGGAGAAGGAAGGGGTTGGTTTCTCAATAACGCTGAAAATCGCTAAAAATCGATATTTTGGGCTAAAAATCGTAAAAATTGCTGGTCTGGGGTCATGTACTATTTGTTTGTTGCTTTCCAGGCGATTTTGATAATTTTAGTTTCTGAAATTCTGAAAAATCGGGAGGTTTGGCCTAAGTTGGATGGTGGGCAGGGCAGCCCCAGCCATACCCTTTCTTACATGTACTATGGTTTCATATTTGAAAGAAGGGAAACCATCGAAACCTTTTGTTTACGTAAAGTAAAATCTTTCGAAAAGTTTGCTCAAATCGGTTAGAAGTAGAGTGCGAACTGGTATTGGGTATTGGGTATTGGGTATTGGGTGTATTGGGGTGTTTTCCAGGTATTGGGTATTGGGTATTGGGTATTGGGGTTTTTACCCCCCAATACCCAATACTAAACTGGACAATTAAAAATAGAGAAGAATCGATGTTGACCTGAAAAATTGATCTGAAAAAATCGAAAAAGTTGATCGATGATTCGGTTTAGTAAGCTGTTTTCGCGTTAAGGAGCCGTCCATAAACGACGTCGTTCCAAAATCCCGATTTTTCGGAGCCCTTTACCCCCAAAATCGCCTTGGGTCCTTTCTAGGGGACCCATCCCCCTAAGACGATGTCGTTTTCTGTTTACCCCCACCCCCACCCCCACCCCCCGATAAAAGTGCAGTACATACTGTACTGTCATGTTTTCTTTTTAGCATAGCAATTAATAGAATAAATCCCTACAACCACTCTGGGAAGCTTTTCTGCATTGTAGAAACCTTTGACAGAATGTAATTGAAAATAATACAATCAAAGTTCCCTAAAATTCCGAAAAAAGCGACCTCGTTTTTTGCTAACTCCTCCTCCCCCTGGTGTGTCGTCTATTGTCGCATTTCAGCCGACCCCCTCCCCCTCTGGAATGTCGTCGTTTATGGACAGCCTAATCAACTAAACGCTAGTAGAACTTCCTAAAGTGTACGCTTTTCTAAGCGCTACACCAGTAATGTCACCGTAATGTACCAGCACCGTACCCATGGCTATTGCGGTGGTGCACACAATTTTCGGCCGAGTTAGGAAAAGAATCGCCGGAAGTAAGAAACAACGACTGAATTACGAAATATTAAGTACCAAAACTGTTAATTTCTGCTAATTTTACGCCTAAAACGGCTTCTAAATGCTTTCTGAAAGGCTAATTTTTCAAAATTTTCTCGCCCTGCTTGGGCAGCGGCCTAACCAGCCTCTTAAAAATTTTAATTGCAGTGCCAAAAATCTTGTGTACACAACTAGAATGTAACCTGTCCACTGAAATGAATTTTTTGGCCCAGCTATGCAAGTATTGGGTATTGGGTATTGGGTATTGGAGTATTGGGGGTCTCAGGTATTGGTATTGGGTATTGGGTATTGGGGTATTGGGTTTTTTAGGTATTGTTCGCACTCTA